>JAVXUO010002998.1:0-259825 GCA_033065855.1 Escallonia rubra | reverse complement strand
TGTTTTCATATTCCCTCTCTCCCTCGTGAATCTCCCTTCTAAATATCCATTAATGGAAGTTCTTGTCTCTCTCTTCTTTCTCTCTAAACTCTCCCTTTTCCACTAATGAAAATCTTTCCCAATTTATATTCTTTCCTTTCTCTTTTTTTGTCTCTAAATTAAAAAGGTTTGATTCTCTATCCACTAATTCTCTTGTTATTTGTTATCTCTAATTTCTAGTTTAATTAATTGTAGTAATTCATTCTTTTAAAGTGATTTGTATTGTCTTCACACTTTATTTTGAATTTGTAATTTTCTGACATGTCTCTCTCATTTCTTACATCAATTTTTGACTTTCTCTCTCTCTTTCTCTCTCATCCTCCTCTCCCTTCCTTTTCTCTCTCTCTCTCTCTCCTCTTCATCCTCAATTTTAGCCGAAGAAAATTGTTGTACAGGCATTAGTAACAAAGAGCAAATTTCTTTGGTTGAGCAAATTACTTCGGGAATCCAAAACGTGCCAATGTTCCAATTCGAATGAACCAATCGGAAAAATAAACCAAAAAAATGCGTTGCCCGTACTGCTCGGCGGCGCAGGTGCGGTGCACTACCACAGCCTTCGGTCGCTTCAGAACATAGTGCACCTCTTGCGGCCGCGTCGTCGAGGAGTGCCAGACCCAGTCCCACCACCTTTTCCACCTTCGCGCCTAGGACTCTCCTCTCTATCTCATCACCTCCGATCTCCCCATCTGTCCCCAGCTCCGCCGCCATCCAACGCGACCAGGTCAAGGACGAAGATGAGGACCCCTTCGAGCCCACCGGCTTCATCACCGCCTTTCCCACCTGGTCGCTCAAGCCCTATCCGTTCGAGCCCTATCGTCCACCTCCTTCGCCAGTGCTTGAGGAACGAACAAATTGAAAGTGGCATGAGTTAAGTTTTTGAAATTTTCTTCGGGTTAAATTGAGGACTGTGTGTTTGTTATGAGACTGAAAATGAACAAATTGAAAGTGGCATGAGTTAAGCTTCTGAAATTTTCTTCGGCTGAAATTGAGGATGGAGAGAAGAAAGGAGGGGAGAGGAGGATGAGAGAGAAAACAAAAAAGTGGTGAGAGAAAGGACAACGAAAGTCAAAAATTGATGTGAGAAAGGAGAGAGACATGTCAGAAAATTAATGAGAGAAATGATAGAGAAAGAGAGAGAGCAGGGTCGACTTGTCCGCTGCATAATGTAGCGGATGGAGCCGGAGGGTATTTTTGTCCAAAAATTGTCTGCTACATAATGTAGCGGACATAAAACATGTCAGAAAATTAATCAGACAAAGGAGAAAGAAAGAGTCAGAGAAAAAGTACTGCCTTTGTCCGCTACATAATGTAGCGGACGGAGCTAGAGGGTATTTTTGTCCAAAAATTGTCTGCTACATAATGTAGCGGACGTACTTAAAAAAAAAAAAAAAAAAGATCTGGACCGTCAACAGATCGGACGTGGACGGCCAGATCGCGCACAACTTAACCCATTTTGCTAGTGCTCTCAAAGAATCAGCTCCCATATATATATATATAGATTCTACTTGTCTAATGTCATTCTTTTAAACTAGTTATAGCTAAAAGTTCGATGACAGATTTAAGACTTTAAGTAACGAATTTTTCTATTGCTAAAAGCCTTATTCCTTGTGATGATACTAGCAATAGGACTCGCCTTTATAAGAGCTCATTTTAAACAAAAGCTGGAGATACCGTGAAGGATGCAACACCGAATCTTTAAAGTTTAATTACAAAAGCAGTCGCTTGAATTAGGCTGTAATTAGTGGTCGTGATTAAGTGATTCAAAAGATTCTTTAAAGTGTGTTCTTCTCTAAGTAATGAAAGCCATCTGCAAATTATATATAAATAAAGTAATGATTGCTTCAACTTGAGTGTAATAGAAGTAGCCCAATTCGGTCCACCTAAACCTCTTAAAGAGCTTTGGTCTCAAAAAGATTGATTTAATGTCCTTTGTAAAAACTATCTTTCTTAAGATACAAGAAGGAATTTTGATGTGTACTCCATTTGTCACATAAAAAGGTTAAGATCTTGAGCACACTTATTTTAAGTCCTTAAGATTTACAACTCATTTGTGTTGAGTGCAAGTGAGATGAAGTGACAAAATAGCAAATTAATCTTGTCTCAACAGAACTGAATGACGTTGATGGGAGAGCAAGAACGAGTAAATATCTCATTTTTCTAAAACACCTCTTCCTTTTTTTCATTTAATTTTTTCCTTGACTTTTTAGAAACACCTAAGATAAACTTAATTTCATATAGATATCAAATTGAATATGAATAATAATCGGTAGTAATCATAGACAAACAACGTGTACCAAATATGTAGTAGAGTTAGATTAAAAAAGTTTAGCGAGAGACTTATTAATCAACACAAATGAAGTGAAGGTTAATAAATCAAAACTTAGTAAAAAGGAAAGGAAATTAGTGTTTGTGCAGATGAATTAGCGAAGAGACTTAGAATGTTGGAAGCGGATGTGCGTAGCGAACTAAGGCTAATGCTGACTTTCTCGTTTTAGGTTTTTATTTTTTGTGGTACTGATTTGCAGCAAAAGCGAAAAAGGAAAAAGAGAAACCAACAAGAAACTTTTTGGCCGGAAAGACTTTCCACCGACTCTCTCTACCTTGTCGTATGCCCTACTTTCATTTGATTTCACAAATTTCCTAATAAAACAATCTCAAGTCAACAGTGGTAACCTGCGTAATTAGGCATCCCATGAAGGTCAAATCGTTTTACCTTCCTCCCGCTCAGTGTAAAGCCCTTTTCTCCCCAAATCCTCTCCTCCAAAAACCCTAAAAACCCCATTTTCAAGAAGGCCAGAAGGTCACAATTCTACCAGCAGAAAAAGCCAGAAATCTAACATTCATCTGGGATTGCCCTCATCTTTACTGACTGTCCAGTTACCAAGTTATTGCTTCAAGAATACCCATACCTTCCCTTGTATGTATCTTACTGCTGAGCTTGTTTTCTTTTCATTTGAGTGCTAATATAGATGAAAGATACTAATTTGTATGAATTACCCGTTACTTTTTCTTGGTTTTCTTTAGTTTTAGCTGTTTTCTTGCTGGTTCTCTTTCACACACACACAAAGATGAAGTCACTAAGCTTTAAAGTTTAGTTTCTCTCTGTTGAACTTCCTTTTATGTTCATTCATTATATTGCTCCAAATTTGAAGTTTTATGAGACTTAAAGATAGTAATTTGTAGAATCAAGCTCAATTCTGCTGTCACTTTTTCTGGGTATTCTTTAGTTCTTACTGTTTTCTTGCTAATTCTTTTACACAAACTTAAATGTTGTCAGTAAGCTATAAGTTTGTCTAACGATCCTCTTTTTGTCTTTTTGGCTCAAATTTGAAGTGTCGATTGAGACTGGATATTTCTAGAATTAAAAGCTATTTTCTGTTGCTTTTTCTATATTTTCTTCTTCTTAAGTGTTTGCTTGTTATCTCTTTTTGACACACACACCATTCCACACACCCGCACATCGATTATGTCACTACGCTGTAAAAATTATTAATGCCTGTCTTTGTCTTCATTTTTTTGGCTCAAATTTCCAGTGTGAACTCAGACTTGAAGTTGCTAATTTTTGTGAAGCTCAATTTGCTGTTACGTTGTTTTATCCTTATACCGTGTGCTTACTACTGTTTCTTACACTGTTAAAGTCATGAAGCTGTAAGTTTAGTTACGAAACGTCTTTTATTTTGATTTTCTTGCTCAACTTTGAAGTGTTATTTGAGGCTTGAAGTTGTGAAGCTGTAGGATTAAGCTCAATGCCTAGTTAGCTTTTATTTATTTTCTTTTTGTCTACCTGCAGGGTTGCTAATTATTTCTTCACGTGCACACTCAGTTATATATCATGGAGACTGAAGAGGTCATGGAAAGTGTGAGGGTTTCAGATAATGGTGATAATTTGAGTAGAGATTTGTTGGGGCAAGTGGGTACTGATGAAAATGGGAGCGAGAACTTGGGTGATAATCTTGTAGAAGAAATGGATTCGTATTGGAACGATATAAACGATCGTTTCATGATTTCAAGGATGGTGAGTGACTCAGTCATAAAGGGAATGATAAATGCTGTTGAGGAAGAGGCGGCTGAGAAAATTGCCGCGAAAGAATTGGAAATAACCAAGTTAAAGGAGTCTTTATATTTTCTTCATGTTGGTTCCAATAATATTGATATAAAAAATGAGCCGGAAAGTAGCAAATCTGGGGCGTCTATGAGTTTTTCGCGTGGTTGTGTAGAGCATGATATAATGAGGTAATCACTGCGTATATTGGGAACTGTTTCTATAGAGCAGTTTCTGAGGCTCAGGAAAGAGATTGATGGGATAAGAGGGTCCAGTGCAATCAGAAGGATTGGTTCTGGTTCTGAATTGATTGGACTGGGTGGTATTTTGAAGGAAGATAAAAGCTGGGTGGGTGTAGACAGAACAGTGGATAGACTGAAAATGATCATGGATGTAATGTGTAAGAAGGTGGATGATATTCTTTTGTCCAAGACATCGCTATGTGAGTGGCAGCAGGAGCAGGAGTTTCAACGAGAACTTGAGGCTATGGTGATGCGGAGTGTGCTTAGAAGTATTGAGGAAGAGCTTAAAGAGAGACTGTGGGATCAAAATGCTCATTGTTGCGACAGCCAAGGGGTGAATTGGGTTGAAAAGTTTAATGAGATATTAAGTTTACACAAGCAGTTAGATGCAATACTGAAGTTGCTTCCCAACCCTGAAGCTGGACAGTTAGTCTCTCATGGTTCTGGCGATTTGGACCATTCTCATCGCAAGACTTTGAGCAACCATACATCATTTTCAACCTCACTTTGGGAGGGGAATGGTAAAGTAGATAAGTCTAAAACTGACGATGATGGGAATGGTAAAGTAGACAAGTCTAAAACTGGTGACGCCGAACATTTTGATGCTCTCCAGTTGAACCACATGTCAAATAAGGAGTTGGTGAATTTGTTCAACAATACGATAGCAAAGACGAAGAGGGATCACGAGTGTACGGTGCAAAAGATTACAGAAGATTATTATAAACTGAAGGCGGAATACCTAAAGGAAAAGGGTTCTTCTTTGCCCCACAGGAAAGAAAAGGAGTTTGAAATACTGAGGAAAAAAATCCCAGAGGTAATTTCAAAATTAGATGACATTCTTGTCGACAATGAAAAATTTCCTGATTTTAGCAATAGTGGAGAGAGCCCCAGCAGCTTAAAGGATAGGCTTGATGGCCTTGTTTCTGAAAATCGCCAACTTAGAGACTCACTTACAGACAAGGAAAATAAAGTAAGGTGTCTATCATCTCAAGTTTCTGACGCTGCTGAGAATATTTTGCAAAGTTCTTTGGCTGAGGCAAACTTGCAAAATTTGATAGGAAATCTTAATGCAGCTGTGGAAGATGCACGCATGGAAGTTTCAGTTACTGAAGATGTATTTAAGTGTGTTCTTAGGGAACTGAGTAGCCAGATCAAATGCAACAATGACGAGTCACAGATGGAACTTAGTATGCTGCAGGGAATTTATGAAATTGTATTTAGAGAAGTCGCTCTCGGGGGTGAAATTNCTGGCAAGCGTGAAATGGAACATTCAGATTTGGAAACAACAATCATGCAAGGACTGTCTGAGGTTATATTCAGAGAAACCATCAAGGACACTGAGCAAGAACTTAAAAGATTATACGGGTTATATTCAGTTGCAAAGGACAATGAAATTTCCCTCCAAAAGAAAGTACTTAAACTAGAAAATGGATTAATATCGGAAGTTAAAGAAAAGGAAAAATTCAGGCAAGAGGTAGATTTACTGAAAATGTCTGTTCAAGAGAAGGAGATTTTAGCAATGCAAGCGTCAGCTGCATTGACAAAAGAAAGGGAGCAGCTTGAGCTTTCTTCCCAAGAGCTTAACACTTTACGATGTGATGCCTCTGAGAGAAGTATGGAGTTAGAATCGGTAAAATCTGAACTTGTGAAGGCAATGCAGAAAATCGAAGTAGACAGATTGGAATTAAGTAGCTTGAATCAAAAGCTTGAACAAGCAATGAAAGAGTTAAAAGAAGCTGAAAAACAAAGGCAGTTGGTTGTTGCTCTTACCCAGGAGAGGCAAAATGATTTACTATCTTTTAAAGCCAAAGAAGAGGAAGTCAGGAAGCAAATGGATGCAATAATTGTATCAATTGGCTGCTAAAATCTTTTGCTAATTTTGAATGCAGAGTAGCGGATAATATCAACGCGAACAATTCTAGGTACTTGCAAAACCTTTTTTGTGTTTTTTAGCACATGCATTTACGCTGATATATAAAAGTGTATTGTCTTTGGATATATTGTTTTGATTTAAATATGTGTGTGATCAGGGTGTGGGGGTGGTGTTGCTTCTACTTAAACATATTGATTTCCTATATTTACTTTTTGTTACACTTTTGTTCATGAGCATCCTCCTGAATGTATCCCATCTGCTCAACCTTGAAGGGGACTAAGTCCCTCCGGTGCTTTTAAAGGGTTCTTGCATACCAATGAGTGCTTCTCTTCAAGTTCAGTTAGAATTACTACCATAATAATTTGTCTCAATCTGTTCAGGTTGGAGCACTCGAGGTCTCAGTTGAGTTCTCTTATGAAGAAAGCTAATACGCTGAGAAGAACAGGGTTGTCATACAAACAAAGGCTTGAAAGGAGATATTGTGACCTTCAGTTGGCCGAGTCTGAGGTATTTAGTCAGAATTTTTTAACATATCAATCAAAATTCAGTAGTTTTTCATGCTATGAATGCGCATTTAGTAATTAAAATATGAGAGATGTATGTGTAGGATTAGTACTTGATCCTTCGTTTTACCTTTTCTGTTTGATTCCAAATCTGTACCTAAAAGACACTCAAATCTTCTTTTGGTACCCAAAGGTATTAAAAATACCTCAAGTTGCTTAAGTGAGTCAGTGGTCCAAAAGTGTACTGACCCCAACTGACGTTTAGTTGTGGAATAGCACTTGCATAAATCTTGACCTCGATGAAGGATAGTCATCATTTATTATTCCATTTATCTCTTTTCTTATTTCTTCCTCTCTTTTCCTTTTATGCCTCCTTCCCACTACTATTACTTTTTCCTCCATCAGCCCATGAATACGCACCTCCATTGGACACCTCTCTCCCACCATTAGCATGACCAAATCTCTCTGTCCTTCGTCCTGCCACCCCCATCAAATCAATGAAAAGGTGATCGGCGTAACCTTTATCAATCTGCTTCCCCTGACCCCAGATTTTTTTATTAGCCACTGCCAACTGCCGGCGTTGCTTTTGCCTGAGTCCAGGTCCACTCCTGTCTGGTGCAAATCTTAGTCCCCCCAACCCTCTTCTGCTGCAATTCGGCCATTGTCGTCCACAATGAAGAGTTTTTTTCCATGATGAAGAGGATATTTAATCGGCACAATGGGTGCATATTTAAAATCTCAACATAAGGTTGACGTTTTGTTAAACTGCTAAAAATGAAAGAAATCTTATTAGGTAGGCATGGTGCGAGGTGTGGAGGAATTGGGGTTTGTGTCTGGGGTATGGTGTAGTAGGACTGAAACCTGAAGATGGCTTTCAATGGTAAACTGGTTTTAGCTTCAAGCGCACAAAATAAGCAAAATGATGTCCTGCAAACCTAAGTTTGAATTGAAGAAGGATGTCTTGTAAATGCTCTGTCCAGATTATACCTCAATACTACAAACATCATATTCCATGTAGTTCATAGCAGTTAATAACTAAAAAATGGCATCAAGAGTTTCTCTGTTGAACATTCCAAAGAACATTCTTGTCCAAGAACAAAAGATTTGGCCATAGGATACTAGACCTTAATCAGCCACCTATAATGGAAGTTGAGTATTTCATTTGGATCAATTTTCCTTTTTACCTTGTACAAGTCACACTTAATGCGCGTGGGCGTAGGGCCTAGTCCACTTTTGGACCACTTGGACACTTAAAGCAACTTGAGGTAATACCTTTGGTTGCAAAAGGAAGTTGAGTGCATACTTTAGGGTATAACATTGGACTATATCCTGTATTCTAGACCTGGAAGTTCTCTAAGATATTGCTCTACTGGGGCCAAGTATTGAAAAAAGATCTTTTGACATACGTTCCTATTAAAACTATCTCCATCACTTGATTTTTTTCTCCATCACTTGATTTAAGCTACCTCTGTTGCATTTTTTTGGCATAAGATTCCTATTGGAGCTTTATTATCTCTATCTGAACTGATTTTGGTTTTTGTGAATCATTTCATATTTGTGAGTTACCATTTCTTACTGGGTTTTCTCCTTGGGGTCCAGGTTGATCTTTTGGGGGATGAGGTGGATTACCTTTTAAGCCTACTTGAGAAGATATACATAGCTCTTGATCATTACTCATCAATTTTACAGCATTATCCTGGAGTAAGATAGCTTTTCTCCTTGACTTGTTCCATTGCATTGCTTTTTTAACAAGTGCGCGTACTGACTTGCAAGTTCGACATTCCCCATGTTATCTTGTCTTACGAGTTACGACAACTCTTTCTTTGTCAATTCACTTTCTTTTAAGCACGAGAATATTTATCTGAGGCAAAACTTTAAGACTTACTTCCAGATTCCACAGAAAGGTCTTTTAGGTGTACAACGAACAAAATTTATATATTTTAGCAAATTTTCATCAAAAAATATATCCTGTCAGCAAAAAAGAGCATCGTAGATTAAGCAACATGTTCATTTTTCCTTTCAGTATGAGCAGTCGTTAAATGATGATGTTGATTTGCACTCAATAATCTAGTGCTGCATTCTGTCGTGATTTTTGTGGTTTGAGAGAAGTCAATGGACCGATATGGAGACGGCATGTTATATCTGAATATTGTTCACGAGATAACGAAGAGTAAATGACCAAAAAACAGTAATGGCCTTTTCCTTTTCTTTCCCTGAAACTCCTTGCATATACTTCATTTGGTTGATTACTGACCACTGCAAACTCTAGAATATGGAAAGCCAGTCGGTGGAAGTACCTATATTCTTTCCATACTTCAGCGTGCTCAGTTGATGAAATTACTTTTCTATGTAGGCCTTGGTTTTATAGTGGACATCCTAATCCAGTCAAAGTGTCTAAAAGTTTAGGATGTCAGTTTGCTATGTTCATGAATTGAATGGCTATTGGAAACACCTTCTTATTGTTGATGAAACAACACCTTCAAAGAAACTTTTAATATGCATAGCATTGTCGATGAAGCAACACCTTCTTATTCATTGTCGATGAAGCATCGTTGAAGAAGGAACACCTTCTTTTGGACCCGAGTCCCAAAAATCAGCGACTATCAATATGCATTGTCGATGAAGCAACACCTTATTTTATGGCTTGACTAGACATGAAAAAGAAACTTTTATATCCCAGCTTCACTCTCCATCCAACTTGAAGATCAGGTTTCTAAAACCAACCATTGTGGCCATACATCAATATTCATCCGCCATGTCTGGTCTACTGTCCTTCTCTCCCACCTTCACTCAAATGAAAATTTGAATTCCTTCCCTAATTCGCATCCTCCGCATGTTTCGTCGGAGGGCAATCTTTCATAGCTAATTTATGTTTAAAATGAGATGGACCTTGTCTCGTCAGAGGGGAGTTTTTCCTCCCCTGCAATGTAATCACACTGAAGTTTGCTTGTGTTGTGTATACATTTTGTACTAGAAGTCCTCCTTTCTGTGTAAACTGACTCAGCTTGCATGTATACTGAATCTGTTTGATGCGAAAGAGCTGGGATCTTTGTAACTAGAATAGGATGAGGTTGCGGAGCTGGCCAGATCCATGGGGTTGTTGTTACAACCTCATACCCATGGCGACTGCATTGGTTTCATTATAGCTTATTCTACAAATATAATATGTGGAGACCTCAATGTAGAACCCACAATATATCTTGCAGTTCTTTCTAATGCACGTCAGTATATACCTTGCTAAGTTGCTTCCTAGTGAAATAAGTTCTATGTACTTGGCGATTGCTTGTATTTTATTGGTTTTCCCTCATTGTCGGCAGATTACTGAGATCCTGAAGTTGGTCAGAAGAGAACTATGCAGCAAATCTAACAAGCCAGTTTGAGCATCACTTTGCAAGGTATTTTACTTTTAAAACTGGGGGAAGGAAGACGGCTGTGACAAACTTGGCTGGTGATACGAGTTAGTCAAATTTTCATGATATAGAATAGAATGTTCTTGTATATTGCTTCTGCCAAGAGCCCAGAAGTAGTGTCTCCTATGAAATGCCTTTCACACTTGTTTCCTTGGTTCTATGTAGTATGTATAGCACTACGTTGTAAATTTGCTCAGTTTAGGTAAACCACATAGAAAAGAGTAGGTCCTTCTTATCTACCTTGCTACTCTCCTTTTGAAATCATACAGTTTTTTTGGTCAATTAGGTTGTATGTAATATTCTCTGAAATTGTGGGAATGGTCGAGTCACCAAATTTTATCCGGTGTCGAGCCACCATCTTTGTGATGACGGGTTTATATTATTATGTTGAAGATGAACGCTTGGCATTTCCAGGTAAGATTTAAGGGATGCATTCAGCTTTGAATGTAGCGGTGCAGTCTCACGGTCGACATCAGCTGGAATTCCCCACGAACTGGCCGTAATCATTGATCCCAGTTACAAGCTGGAAAGTCTTAGATTATCAAGTTATCACTGGGCTGAGTAATTTCACTCTCCGGCGGCAGCCCCAAATAGAACTATTCTGCAGGATAATCCTTAACACTAAATATGCAGGCAGGTGCTCTGATGAATATTATCAACTCGACTGATTTGTTTATGATGATGCTCAAATTGGCTTAGCAAGTGCTGAAGGTCAACCTCTGACGGGTGATAAAATGCATTATATTGTAACTACACTTGAAAGTACCAATCGTGAAAAGTAGCACTGTACTTTCAACTATACAGTTGAAAGCTACTCTGGTCATCTATGGCAGTTCCCTTCTGTTTCTTGCATTAAGAAATTCCACGCTAGCAAAGCTGCCCCAACAGCAGGCTCCACCTGAAGAATCAAGAAGACAAGTCTCGAGGCATGAGTTTTTTAACAAGTCTAAGAAACATCTGGAGATCGACAAGACTGAAACCAAGGTGAAATGTGAAAGACGAGTCATATGGAAGATCTTCAATACCACCAAGGCAATTCAAGATCGACATTCTTACTGAATGTGTATCATATCATAAAGGTCATCGTATGATTGTTAATTGCAGTAATTGGTTTGATGAGCTACCCAAAAGAAGATCAATAATCTCTTATGGAAAGCTTCCCATAAATAATACTATTAAGTTCAAGGGGAGTAGTCCTAGAACAAAATTGGCCATATCTTTGACTTTAGGGAGTAATCCCAGTCATATACAGAATTCAGAAAATGACACTTGATCGAAAATCTGAAGAAAAGTGAGAGAGAGAGAGAGAAAAGTGCATTCGATTGCCCCATTGTCAGGTTGGAAACCCAATATTTCGCGACTTTGGCTGACGTGTACAAATTGTATTATGCGAATTACGATACAGACCTTGGCAGACGGTTCAGAGGAAAATTTGCACTTACGTTGACCCCCAAATTTGTCAATAGAATTGACCACCTACACCCAAAACCTGTTGATTGAAATATAAAATGGTGATGACCTCCATCGCTGACAAAGAAATTTGTCTACATGCCTCCATCGCAACCCACCTCTGCCATCCTCCACCGTATGTTTTATGTCTCACCGAAATTTGGTAATTAGCCGGAAAGGCCAGGGAATCGTGGAGATCATAAATCCTTTGTGGATTCGGCCCATTTTTCTTCCTCGTTCAACCACAACCACAACTACCTCCTCCATCAATGTCCCAAAACCAACCAACAAAACATGTAAGAGATCAGAGACAGCAGTCCCCAGCGAGGCCATCGTTGTCCACATTGTTGTCGCAACTTTTGACCTCATTTCTAAAACCAAAACCCAGTTTCGCCAAAATTTCTTTTAGTTCTCCACCATCGTCAATACAAAAGCCTAAGCAAGAACAACTATTGAGCCATTTCAAGGAGCAGTTTCACAAATATAGTTGGCTTAAGTACACAACGCGACGGACTTCATCTAGTTTTAGTTTGATATTTCCAAACTTGAAGGAATGGAGCCTAATTAAGTAAAGGATATATCTGATATGATCTCTTAGATCAATGATTTGAGTATGCAAAAGTAATTTATCTGAACAATTTCGAAAAGATCTGGGCATTGACACTTTCTGCATATATGGCATCTGTATCAATCCACAATAAGAACAATACCATTAAGAAAGTGTTTCTGCAGAAACGTGCAAAAATAATCACAAACCCCGTGCATTAAAAATGCCAACCTCTAAACCCTTCCCCTCCAACCCCCCCAAAAAAAAAAAAAAATCGATCACATAGTAATTTTGGGCATTCAACAAATATATTTCATATTTTTAGCATGCTAAAACAGCCGCCAGAATGTTATTTAAGCATAACTTAGATGTATTCCTAGTGCACGACTTTATTCTTCTGTTAGTTTGAAAGAAATAGTAATTGGTGACTCTCACCGTGCACAAAAAAATACATCTAATTTCAGATAGTGACCCTCATTTTGATGGTTGAACCAAATGCATTTCGAATTTTGGAATAAATAGTACGCTTTATTTATTAGTTACCCTTTTCCCAAGTGCTGGGGGGGGGGGGTTCTATAATTTAACCTATCCAAACAGCCAATGTCGCACCTCTGGTCCATCTGTGGAAACCACGACGACGACGACACTAGTTGCACAAAAAATAGAAAACTGAGTTTAGCTTTAGAACTTCTAACCTTTGGTCTAATTGGACAAGCACGAGGGTAGTCCTTCAAAATACAGTCAATGAGTTCTTTCCCTATATCCCACCCCTTGTCAGCTTCAAGGACACCACCAACCATAACAATAGGGAAGGGACCATTTCCAGCTGCATTTAGAGATAGAGACATATTAAAAGTGGAAACAAAGTACACAAAAGGGAAAGAGAGGATGGGGTTCGGTGTTTTTTTTTTGTTGGGGGGGGGGGGGGGGGGTTCCCTTTCATTAGATATCTATTGTATAATTTTGTCATTTAGGATCTCGTTATACATGAAACTTGGTTATCAGATAAAAGTAGACAAGTAAACACTTCGGAATTTACATTTCAAAAAACCAAACAAATTATGGACATTCATACGTTTAACTTTTTCCATCTGAAATAAGAACAACAATTGGATTAAATTACTTAATCACACCTTCCCCACCCAATCCAAGCCTTCGAACAACAGCTTTCACGGTTAGAGCTAATTCTTCAACTGCAGCATTTAAAATCCCACTAGCAATTTGGTCACCAGCTTCAGCACAAGATACCACAACTGGAACAAGTGCCGCAATACGGGCCCAAGATGGATCTGCATAGGTCCACCTGAATCCCAGTAAGGTAAAACGTGAAACCAATTGCAAAATGTTCTATCCACATTGAGCACCTTGGTTATATTCAGTCAATAGTTCATTGAGTGTTCCGTGTAAATAATCGTTTCTTACAAACACATATTTGCAGCCAAGATCAGGTTTAGGTTTAGAAACTAAAGTGAATTTTCCCAATTTCAAACTATTCTGGTCATAAAAAAAGTTCAGTACATTCATGTCTGCTAGTGATCATAAGGCCTCCATTAATGTCAGCGATAGAGTTGAGGACAGGAGTTCACAAACAATTTAAGTTTGTTGCAGTAGAAGGGGAAATTTTCAAGTTAGAAGTTATATGGCAAAGCACTCAATGAATGCAGGTTCATTTGAAAGTTGCTTGACTAGGAAAAGGTCTACCATCGCAACTTTAAAATGTTTGCGCTCATTCCATGTAATTTCAGCCCATTCAGAGACAGAAAAAAAAAAAACCCTAATATAAGTCAAGAACTGGGCTTCTTCACCTAAAACAAATATGCTTAGAATTCGTCTTGCAAGTATGATTACAAAGTGCAGATCCAAATATTTCAAGTGCAATTAATCATAGAGGTCTGCTATGCAATTATTTTGTTGGATGAATGCATGTATAGAGGATGTGAAAATTTGACCACCTGTCATAATTATGGAGCAAACAACCATGCAGACGATCAGTACAATTGTCGCTTACAGTATCCTTAGGTACTAATTTTATTCAGAACACGAAGCCGAATAAAGCAAAAATTTCTAGGTTTAAATTTATCGCAAGAGCAAGGTTCACAGATTAGCAAATCCCACATGGCAGAGAGGTGAAGCCTTTAACTAGAGATTCTTCTCCAAGATGATTATTTTATTTTGGTCTTCTAAGGTTTTCAAAAACAGCTTCACAGTGGTGGTGTTGAGGTCTGCTATTACCCATATGGCATCAACAATAGATGTAATTACCGATTCTTCTCGAAGATAACAAGTTTGGTCCAAAACTTCTTCTTAGACCATTGTGAGTCATGTAGGTTGTCATCCCTTAATGAAAATTGTACGCACAGACTTCACAATCATATCTACAAAAGAACTGAGTTCACAAGGAGTATACCCTATGAGTTCATCTGGGGAAGATAGACCAATCGACTTCAGGATACTATTTGTAAGCATTGTCTGTAGACCACGACCATCATGAGCCCTCACTACTGCGGTCAACGCCTGAGCAGCAATTCCATACCCACTGCAAGCAAACATGAGTCTACTTATTCAATTCAACTGTAAAAGGTAACAGCTACATCAGTGAACTTGCAAAGCTCTATGCTGCACTGAAATTCAAAGAAGAAATTAGAAATTAGATTGTGGGGCTACTGTTTAGGCTCTGAATGCACTCAAATTAGACTTCCAAGAACAGCCCAATGAAAGCTATCGGGTTTGAGTATGTCAGTTTTGTTTTAAAGGAAGTCAAATTGCTCCTACGTTCAACAATCATATATGTGCATCTATACTAGTATCAAGGGAGAGCACCATTACGGTGAAGCCTTCTATAGATTTCCAATTGTACCCCTTAAATCATTCTAATGTCACTCCTCACAATTGTTTTATAATGGTCATTTGGGTAATTCAGTTTATACAATTACGAACAGCTCCAACTTCGGTGGCCCATTACCCTCTTCCCCTTCCCTCTCTCTCTCTCTCAAGCGCACGTTCTGGCAGTTGTGTGATAACTGGTAACTACCACACAATCCCTATCAAATCTCCGCCACATTTTCTACCATTTGTTATTGAAATTGGAAAGAAACTCTGCTCCGGTGTTGCTCTCTTTTCCAGTCCCTCATATTGCTCCAGCAAGCTTGATTAAAAGTTATTATGCATCGTATTCTTGTTCGCTGTTGTGGTTCAATTTTCTATTTTCGGTGCAGTAGAATATTTCGGTGGACTTTTGTATTTTTAAAGTTAGTTCTTCTTTATTTCAGACTGTTTGGACTCACATTTGTGAAACCAGTAAGGTGAATGATCTGTTCCTCCTTTTTTTCTGCTTTTAGTGACAGAAACATGGATAAAAAAATAGTTTGCCGCACCATCCCTAGTGTAACATAAAAGTACAAGTACAACCCAACGTATATACAAGTCTACAACACGATGATTACTAGAAAATATCATGCAAAGATGTCACAGCAAGCTCTGTTGTCAATCCGGCAGTAGCAGTGGCAACCAGTATAATACATCCCATCAATTCAACAAACTCCCTCACAAATTTGGTTGGAACTACAATATATTTCAATCACACATATAATTATTATATATAGAAAATTAGCCGTATCCCCGCCGCACCCTTATCCACTGTTTTTCAAAAATGACATATCCGCACTCGTGTCATATCTGCACCCACACCTGAATTTGTGCTTCCTAGATCTTGTGCTATGACCAATAATATACAGCTTTGAAAGTAAAATTTAGAGCTGCTTGTGAAACTCTGTTCCTAAGTAGCTGCAAAAGAGTCTTTTACATAAAACTCACTCTAGCATCAAGACTCAATTATAAAGTTCAGTCAGTCTGGATAGGACCATTAAAATGAGAACTCATCTGCAAGTTAACATGGCTTCCTATCTAGGGCCTCTATAGAATTTTAATGCTAGTACGTGCAACTCAAAGGTTAGTTGTGATCACTAGTCCTTTTGCCTTAGTGCACCCCATGTCTGGCACAGTCGTTATTGACCTACCATATCTGAAAACTGTGAAGGGTAGTATGTAGCGACTTGTACTTCAAAAGAGAGAAAAAGGGCCTTCTAAATATGTATTTGATCTGTAGACCAGCGCAATACATCAAAATATGTGCTTTCAATCCAGTGTATATAAAGAATGAATACATCAAAATATGTGCTTTTAATCCAGTGTATATAAAGAACTGTTCAGCTCACATTCTTCAGCAAAATATGCAGTAAAGCATTATTCATAGCAAATAAGATTTACTTTGTATTTGATTAAACAATCACCCAAACCTCTCAGAACTTTAGTACCAAATATGTTTCGGATCAATTATAATTGTTAATGTCATAAAATACTTGTAAGTCTTCAATTAAAAGAAAGATCATAGAAGCGAAAAAAACAAATGAGAAAGAAATTTAGCAAATCTTCTCCATGTATAATGCCATGATAAAATGACATAATACCTACCTGCCCCAATCACCCAAGACAGGTCCTCCACCAGCAGCTCGGGCTTCTCTTCCATCTTCAGTGAATCCATAAGAAATGCTGCCTGTACCTGCAATTAAAACGCAGCCATGAAGTTTCCCGAAGGTCCCACTTGCAAGAGCTGCAACAGCATCATTTTGAACATAAAGCTTGACATGGCTTGGGAAAGTTTCCCTGTCAAAATCATCATAAAAATCAAGAAAAAGTTATGCAGCCACTGAAAACAAGAACAAAATAGAACACCAATTCCGGACTCAAAAGCAGCAAGTTGCTGGAAATTTATAAGCGGCATTCATCTGTACATTATTCAGGATTTCAAATATGGTGAATGCTTAGAGTATGTCTGTAACCAAAGCTGATTAAGTATGTTAAAAGGACTCTCTGAAATTTTCGTGAAGTACTGGTGTTGGACACTGGAAACTTGGACATGGGTATGAGATATGTGTAGGCCTGGCAAAAATTGACCTAGACCCCCTAAAAAACCAGGGCACGGGTACATAATCAGGAGACCCGCTAAAAACAGACCCGTACCCGAAACCGACCCATGAATTCCGGTCTGGTTCGAGTCGGATACCGGGTATTCAGATTTACCCAGTTATATGAGTATATATATGATTTTAGGGTTAACTCTCTTCATTTTCCTCTGCTCTTCTCACTTGCGCCGCTCCTATGTCTCAAGTCTCTCACCCTCACAATTCCTCTCTCTCTTTGTCTCACTCTCTCTCTCTCACATTCACTCTCCAAGTCTCTCACTCTCACAGATCCACCAAGTCACAGACTCACGACCGAACTACTCCACTCCACGGCGCCATGGATCTACCGCAGCTCTGCCGCCAGTCCCGTCGTCACTCCTCCGGGGTAGCCACCGGTCGGTCACGCCGTCACTCTGTCGCCGACCAGATCTGCTTTGACCGTCATCCAATCTCTCTATATTTGACTGCATCTTCACGCTTTCGTCTCTCTGTCTCAACGAATCTCTAGCCATGACAATGGCCTCATATAAATTTAATACCATGTTTTGGTTTTATTTTCTTTTGACATATTTTCCTTCGAGTTTCCTGCAGCTGTCACAACCAAAAGTATCACTTCCAGTGTATTAGGTTTATTTACTAACAGTACAGGGGATGTTAAATTCTATGTATTGCTTGGAAGGATGTTAAATTCTATTGCTTGAGAAAATTGTATTGATTGTTGGATGTTAAATTAATTGGAATTAGATTGATTGTTGGAGGTTAACATATGCCTAATTAGTAGGATGTAACTAGCAAAATAAGGTAATTAAAATCTTTTTTATTTTAAAAAATAATTAATTAGAAATTGGTAATTTACCTGCGGGTAATGCCTAGGGATGGCAATAAGACCCGCAACCGGCGGATCCCCGCCCCGCCCCGCTCCTATAGGAGCGGGTCTTTTTGACTTTGACCAAGCCACGGGGCGGGTATGTTTTTTTTAAAAAAAATCCGCAGCGGGTTAGGGGCGGGTATGGTATTTAGTCCAAACCGCCATGCCCCGCGACCCGTTAGTCCAAACCGCCACGCCCCGCGACCCGTTTCCGCCCCGGTATTTAACCCTACTCATCTTTAATCCTAGCCGTCCATCTCACACCTATATAATATGTCCTTACTCCTTATCATCCCCATTCCCCAACCCTAATTCCCAATCAATCTCTCTCTATGCCGACAACAAAGGTCTCACACTCTCACTCTCTGCCGACAACAAAGGTGCCGCGGCACCGCACCAACCCTAATTTTCATCTGCCGACAAAGGTGCCGCTCCGCCGTCGCGCCTCCTCTCCCGGCCTCTCCTTCGCACAGTCGGCGACTGACCATTTACTGATCTAAGGCACCGTCGGCGACTCGCAACAACGAGCCATCAGACACCAAGCCGTCGCTGTCGCCTGTGATCTCTGAAGCACGGACACCCCTCCTAGGGAGGGGTTTGGTGTCCTACTAGACGGACGGACACCCCGACACCCTCCGGACACCGCCCGACACGTGTCCGACACCGCCAATCGGTGTCCGATTTTTTTTTTTTTTTTAATTTTCCGACACCGTGTCGGACACTTCATCGAGTGGTGTCGGACACGGTGATGTGCAGTGTCCGAACGTTTGGGCTACTTCGGAATTTTTGGAACAAATTTCAGGGGTCGTCGTCTTCTCTCTCACCTCATCTGTCGGCCGTCTTCTTCTCTCTTGTCGCCGTGATGCTGGATCTGTCGCCGATGTTGCCGGATCTGTCGCCGACGTTGCCGGAGACGACAGATCTGAAAGTCGTCGATGTTGTCGGAGCCGACAGATCTGAAAGGCGCCGGCGTTGCCGGATACGGAAGCCGACAGATCTGTCCATCGTCGCTGTCGCCGTCACCAGATCTCTCGCCATCGTCGCCGGAGGCCTCCACCGCCGTCGCTTACCCACAGGTCTGCTTCTTCTCTTTGTCTCGGCAGTCATCTCCTTCCTCTTTTCTTCCTCTTCTCTGTGTCTTCTCTTTCTCGCGAGTCGCGACCCACAGATATCTTTCCCTTTTTTTTCCTTCTCCCTTTTCTCCCTTTTTTTCTTTTTCTGTGACTATACTAAAGGACACCAGATATGGCCCTTTATAAATTGCACTATGCCCCTTTATTTGGTACCACCAAATAAATGAATAGAATATGACTTGTATTTATTTAAATTCTTTATTTTAGTAGTTTTTTTATTATTGTTTGTTATTATAGTTTGTGAAATGTATTTGATATATATATATATATATATATATATATATATATATATATATATATAATAATAAAAATATTAAAAAAATAGCGGTGTCCTGCGGTGTCCAAAATCCGATTTTTTGGAAATTGCGGTGTCCGTGTCCGACACCGTGTCCGTGCTACCTAGCCTGTGATGATGCCGTCGCAGCTTGCGACGTCTCCACCGAAGGCTACGCCGGCGCCGCTGCCTTCTTCTCTGCCGATGGCTACGCCGGCGCCGCTGCCGTAGAGATTGCGACGGCTCCACCGAAGGCTACGCCGGCGCCGCTGCCTTCTTCTCTGCCGAAGGCTCGTGTTTCAGGGGTACATGTTTTTCGATTCAGTGAGAGCGGGGCAGGGCGGGTGCGGGTTTTCTACATTCTCATAGGATCGGTTATGGTATTTCACATAAATAACCCGGTGGCGGGGCGGGTTCGGATTTTAGAAGATCCGCATCCGACCCGCCCCATTGCCATCCCTAGTAATGCCCGACCCGCAAGGTCGGGTTCGGGTTCTCAAAAAGCCTACCCGGGAATACCGGGTAAAAAAATATACCCGATCCGTTTTACCCGGACCGGACCGGTTATTACCGTACCCGCGGCGGGTATACCCGTTTACCAGGTCTAGATATGTGTCACAACTCTTTTAGTTCACTATCCCTTTGAGATGTTATAAGTTTTGAAACGAAAACAATGTTCATCACATGAAACGCCATGTTAACAGCGGAATAACTGAAAAATAGCAATAGATAGGAATATTTTGCCTTGTACCTGTGCCTTAGGATTTGAAAATTGGACGAACATGACACTTGGACATGTAACCGACTCGGAGACTCGTACCGAGTCTAGGTAACATAATCGATGACAACTTACTTCTACAACTAGCATTAAAAGAATGTCATTACGAATTTACTTTTGCAATTTCCAAAGAGGATGTAGAAACTTAGTCAACCAACATAAATCCCTCTGTTAATCTAAACATAGCATTCTAAAAATCACAGAAAGTATGCATACAACAGTCATTTTTCTATAAGCATTGCCTTGCTCACTCAAATTTGTCCTATGATTTTCCTTAATATGGGGTCACGGGGTAAAACTACAAATCGACCCAATTATACTATTTATCCACTATTTTAACAGAACAACACCAGCTTTTAAACAAGAAAACTTTTTCACACGATAGAAAGGAAGAGGAATCAAAGATGGCGTAATTATTGAAATTATGCTTTAAATTTTAATGGAACAATGTGGCTGTTTTGTAGTGAGACTGCTTTTCTAAGATTAATTCTACAACAGGAAACAAGAGAGTAATAAACACACAAGTAATTGCGTAAGCAATAAGTATGTCCATGCACCATGGGATCAAAAAACTAGAAGTCGTCTGTTATAACAGAGTGTGATAAAAAACATTAAAATACAAAATTGAGATATTCGGGCTTGGAAACCTGAATAATGAACAAAATTTTAGTCACTCAAGAGGTGAAACTACTCCTGAGAAAACCAATAACCATGTCAATAAGCAGAAAACATGGACCAATGATGCTCAGTGGATACAGAATGTAAGACATTCATCTACTAAACAAGCAGGCCAAACCTTAGCCAATTTAAAATTCTCTCCTGGTCCTTCGGATGGTTGACACCAGATACACCTAAACAAACAGCTCGAACGGCAGATCGCGTTGAACCTGATTTTGAAAGGGCTTCTGTCATAACCTGTTCCAGTGTATCTCTGGCTTCAGTTTCTGTCAAAAAGCAAAAGGAGATGAGAAAAGGGTGGAAACATTCATCAAAATCTTACTTGTTTAGTTGTGCTTCTGCTTCTGTTATTGTTTTCAAGACAACAAAAATGGTTATAAAAACCACAGAGCAGTCAACTTTTGCCACGATTTGCTGATATTTTTGATACTGTTGAGCGAGGGAGAAAAGCCTTTTCCTTGAATTTATGTCGTTCAGTTAACAACCACAAAGTACATTCTATGTCAAGGGTTATGTCACTTCAATATTTGCGTAATGAACGGAGATCTTGGCAACTCTACCCCCCCCCCCCACCCCCCCCAACAAACCCCACCCCCAAGCACAAAAAAAAGGGGAAGAAAGAAAGAAAACAATAACAACAACAGAGAGGAACAAGATTGTATGCTTATAAACGGCAAAAAGCCAAAAACAAAAAAGATTAAATAACTCGTGATGCAATAACCATCACAATGTCTTAAAGAACAAGATGATAATCTTAGAAAGGCTAATTAGATTCTTGAAAACATATCTTCTTCACATCCCCTAAACTCTCCTAAAGCTTAAAAAAGTCCTATTGGTTATATTAGGATGAATATCACTACTTATAACTAGGATGATAAAAATATCTAAAACCCAAATTGAAATTGGTGCCGTTTTGCGAGTCGGTGACAATGGCGGCGCAGTTGATGTCGAAAAGTCACAGGGTTGGGCAATAGACTTGTGGCTGGCGGTGGTGGAGGGCTTGGTTAGGGTGGAGGTGTTTGGCTGGCAATAGACTTGTGGCTGGCAATAGACATGTGCTATTTTTTTAATGTTAATGTTTATGTATATATGCCAAGATATGAAAAACAAATGTCATATGCTTCACCATTTAATCCAATCTAGCTCTACAATTGAATCAATAAGTTTGAGTAGATACTGACTGGACTTTTAAAACGAAAAAATCCGTTGCTCGAAGGAATTATTTGAATTGAATGGTAAAACTTTGGAGTTCAGCAAGAATATGAAAAATATATGAGGTCAGAATGAAAATATTTCAAAGATGATAGGCCAAATTGTAATATCCAAATTTGTATTCATTTATAAGGTTGCAAGATTATCCAAAATTTGTATTCCTTTATAATTGTCGGTAGGATAACTCTCCATATTCAAACATTGACGGTGAAGGCAAAAAGGAGCCGTGGTACCCTAAAAGACCAGATCTAAATCTAGGAATAAAGCAGGCTGCTGATGGAAGATCAGAAACATGTCCTCTTTTTCAGAGCGAAGATCGACACCTGCGTCTTCTTCTCTTTCTTCTTCTTCTTCTCTCTCTCCTCCTCCTCCTCCTGATGCTTCTCCTTCTCCTCCAGCTTTTGCTTCTGCTCCTCCTCGTTCTCCTTCTCCTCCTCCTCCTCCTCCTTCTTCTGCCATGTCCGACACGTGTCCCGCGATGTCGAAGGCGTGTCGATGTCCCGGTAGGTGCCGGACACCATAACTTGCCCTCCTAGCGATGTCGGTGCTTCTTAGCATCCCTTAAAAAGGCTAGTCAAAATAGGTACTTCTAAGATCATAGGCAAGATCTTATAAGAGCAATCTCATATTGTCCCAGTTCTGATGTGGAATATCATAATCTCTCCTCCTTATGCCTTAGCGTCCTAACTAAGGCTCAATCACATAAAGACCAAAATCTTACGCTCTAGCCAATGTGGGATATAACCAGCTCACCCTTTGTTGCCCCAACCATCCTCTTGATGTGGGATGTCACCGAACTTGCCTTCGTTTCCCCTAACCATCGGCAAACGAGTGGATAGCCCAACCCGAGATTTCGAGAGTCAGCTCTACGACCATCTATAACAACCCAATCCACAGCCCCACCGCAGGGCAATGCTTCCCTTAAAACGGCTAGAAAAAGTAGGTACTTCTAAGATCATAGGCAAGGTCTTGGCAATCTCATATTCTCCCACATCAGACTTGAGATATCACAATAAAGGGTTGTTAAATACTTACTCCCTCAGTTCTATAATTTTTTTCCCTGACATTTTGCAAAATCCTGTAACATAATTGCATCATTTAAACATTGACTATAATAGTTTGACAATGCGTAACTACTACAACCTCCATTCTTCTTGGATTTTTCCCTTCGACTTTTAGCGAATTCTTAAGATAAATTTAGTACCATGTAAATATAGATTACACAATTTGCGAGTCAAGCTATAGTAGAAACAATTATTGAAGTCAGCGTTTACATTGAAAAAATATATCCTAACGCAAAAATCCAAATGTGGAAACTTCAAGGGACCGGAGGCAGTGTTTGACCAGCAACTATTCCAGTCAATTTAATACATAAAAGACAAACGAGACAGTTAGTGAAACAGAAAGACTATTCTCACTTGGTCTAATAAGGGTGAATAAACCTCCGAAGTTGTTGTGGTTATAGCAACTGGCAGAGGCAAGGCCGAGGACCTCGAGGGGAAAGGGGGGAGGCGGTGGCGGTGGCCAGAGAATGGGAGAATCTGTATGCAGATGCAAATGGTGGAGGTGGTGGAGCTGTCCAAGCGCAAGATTACCTTGGAGTGTGGCCCATCACAGTCTTGACTGGTTTCTCTGTTTTCAGCTCCTTCGTATTCGTGATTAAATGCTGATGGGCTAGATTCCCGGTCAGCCAATGTCAATGCTAAGTGTATGAATCAGAAAGAGGAATGGCAAATAGTGACTAGTTGGTTTATTTTTTCAACTGAAAGAGGGAGCATAAAGATTGTGGGATTTTGGTTGTAAGTTCTTACCTAGGTAGCACGGACACGGACACCGTGTCCGACACCGACACCGACCGAGACACCGCAATTTTCAAAAAACCAGATTTTGGACACCGTAGAATACCGCTGAATTTTTTAGTATATATAGACATATATACACACACACACACACATCTCAATTGGAGCAACTAAATTTCGTTCAAAATGGATGAGAAAGAAAGTAAGTAACATGAAATAGTCTCAACAGTAACAAGAAAAAAGGTCGGCAACAAGAAAGCTGTTGAATGTACCAAGATTAGAGTCTCAACAATAATTAGAGAGAAGGAAAAAAAACATGAGACCAAAGGCATGAATGAGAGATTTTATATAGTCAGATGGTCTGTAAATGAGGTTGGAGATGTTGACCTATCTTACTTTGGACTGGCAAGCTTGGATGCTTTAGGCAACAAAAAGAAAGAAAAGACATAGATGAGAGAGAAAGAAGAAGGTACCTTTTGTTGGGTCGATCTGATTAAGGTTTGGCCTAAAAGTTCATTTCTAAAAAATCCCAGATTTATCCTTCAAATAAATTTGAAATATTGTATTTTGGCCCCATACGAGTACACACTTCTTCACAAGGTGTCCGACAATTCTTAAAGAGGTGTCCGACATGTCTTCAAGAGGTGTCTGACACGGTGTCCGGTAATTAAAAAATAAATAAATAAATTCGGACACCGCTGAGAGGTGTCTGACACGTGTCCAGAGGTGTCGGTGAGGTGTCGAGGTGTCGGTAAGTGTCGGACACCATACCTCGTCCTATAAAAGGTGTAGGTGCTTCCTAGGTTCTTACGAGGGAATGACTGGAGAGGTTTTTTTTTTTTTCCTTTTTTGGTAGCTTTTTTGTGTTTTTCTTTGGATTTATTGCATTTTGGTACCTCGAAACTACCTCAAAGTCTTCTCAAGCGTTTAATCTTAAACACTCAGACTGACACTAGATTGACAAAGTAAGGTTTTTGTCTAACTTTTTAAATTGATGACGGAGCTCAGGAAATTGGCTCCCAGCTTAGGGGCAAATTTGTCAAACTCGTAAGTAAAAGAACTGAAATGAAAGTTGAAGTGAGAATGGCATTCTAATTGAAAAATAAAAGAAACTCTCACTTGATCTTCTCTCTTCAAAAGAGAATCACCCCCCACCACCCCTTCACCACCCTCTTCCCAAGCCACCCCTATGTGTCCCTCGGTGTTAGTTTTTCTCCCTCAATTCGTCAAACTTTTTAGTCAATCAGCTCATACGGGTGCCTCAAACCGAAAAAATACCAGCACTTATCCACAATGACCATCCACCTTAAGCGATTGCTGCTTTCGTGGTTCAACAACACCTCTATTTAGTCTCTCATGCCACTGCAACTCACTGCCGAAATCGGTCCCCTCTGATCTTAGATCAGGCACCACCAAATCAGATCAAAACCCAAACCAACTCAACTTAAAGGTTGACAGCAATTGCTCTCAACTTTTTACAGATAATGATCAATAGAAACACAACTTTAACTGATTGTGTACTCTTGAACTCCATGTGGCAGCACAGATCGCAACTCCGTAGCCTACCAAACCCTACCAATGTCCCAAACAAACCACCAACTCATCAATTTCAAGCTCGCACCATACATATTGTTTCCACGGCTTTTTGATGCTGTTGGTGCAGATGCTTCTTGCGGTGATGGCTTTGAAGATGCAGAGGTCAAGCTCTTGAGTTCACTTCAATATATAGACTTTCAAAATTGTTTTCTCTACGAGAAGACCGAAAATTATTTTCTTTACAAGAAAACCGAAAAAAGTCAAAGGTTACAAAAATTCCAAACCAGATGATAGCGCAAATGATTTTTGTCAATTTACATAAATACAAAACTAGCTCAAATGAAAAACTACGGAACAGGCAATAACAACGATTGTCAAAGTAAAAATAATGTCAAATGGAATACGCGTTATGGTATTTGCGTTCAATTCAATATTTAGGCATTTGGAATTCGTTCCTAGAAACAAAGTCAAGGGGACAAAAATTAGAAAACCGACGGAGCAAATGACTTACGTCAATTAGCCAAGTAAGTGTAATTGTTCATACCTCCAACACTGTTGTGGTTGGAGCAGCCGGCGACGGCGCGGCCGAGGATAGGTGGCGGGTCGGGGAGAAGGCGGTGGTGGGCGGAAAATGGGAGGAGCGGCATGCAGACGCAGATGGTGGAGGTGGTGCCGCCGTCCAGGCCCAAGATCACATCGGGGTCCGGGCCCGGGCCCGGCCCACCACCTTCTACAGTTATTCCTCCATTGCTGTACTCCTTCGTCATTGGCGACTAAATTGTGGGTCGGCCCATGTCAGTGGGTAGTGTGTAAATCAAGGGGAAGAACTAGCTAGGCCAAGTGGAGTTATTTCAACCGAAAGAGAAGAGGCTTTTAGTGGAGTGGGAAGGGGACAAAATTAGCTCATTCTCGTTGCAACTTCTGACATGGGAAAGTCCGGAGAGGTTTTGTTTGGCAGTGGTTACTCTTATTATTATTATTATTATATTATATATTATATATATATATATATATTTGGGTTAATTACACTTATGTTCCTAAGGTTTAGGTGTAATTACACTTGTGTCCATAAGTTTGGAAAATAGGCACTAATGTTCTTGAACCTAACGGAATACACAAAGACATAACGGTAGGGTTAAAATTACCCTATTGCCCATAATTAAAAAGGATATCCCTGATTTGCCAATGGAAAGCCAAAAGCGGGAAGTCCACTTTCTTCTTTTCTAACTTCTCTCTCTCTTTCTCTCTCCCCGGCGTCTCTTCATTTCCTGTTTGTTAATGTCACCAACCAACGAAACCCTATCATCGACGGTAGATTGAAGGACTGATCGGAGAAGGAAGACACGGCGGACGAAATTGTGGTATGTTCTCCATCCACCTTTGCGTACTAGTTGTTTGTTAGTGTGTAATCATCTTTTCTGGTTCACCATATCATTGTTGTCTACATAAATCAAAGTTCTAGACCCAAAATTGCATCGATCAACACGTGAGCATCCTTGCATGGTACCATCGTTGCCCGCGCTGTGTAATTTTAGGGTTTATACTGTTCCGTTTCGAACTAAAAAATGCCTCTGCTACGTCATGCATATGACTTACGATTTTTAGGGTTTAAGATTTGAAATAGGGTATGTGAATATCTGTTGTCTACTTTATTTAATTTGTACTGCATGAAATGTGTATATAATGATATAGGGTTTCAGTTTACTGCTTGAAAAATTGGGGGTTTTCTAATAAAAATGAAATTCGTGGTTGACATTATCGAAAATTTGAAAACTTACATTATATTGCCTTTACATGATATTCTGTAGGCACTTATGTAATGCTGATACTGAAATTAGGTTGTTTTATCTATTACTTTCATCTTATCAGGTGCAACTATGTCTTCTATCAAACATGATCTTATGGTTCATTATGATAACAAGCTTGCGTTCACCATATATGATGTTGATCCCGATAAGTACAGTTATACAGAGTTGTTAAATGATATGTGTGAACTTGGACTTGATGGTATTCAAAGCAATGTCAATGTAATGTTTGGTGTTATTGCTTTAGTGGGTGAGAGTAATGTTAGGATTGACATTTTAGATGATAAGAGTTTGATGGAGATGTTCAGGTTGAATAAGGAAGTGGAAGAGATATCGCTTTATGTGTCTGTTGTGGAGGTAATGCCATCAATGGTGTATAGGGATCCAGGATAAGAACCTACTACGAGGGGTATGCATGAAAAAGATGGGCCTTGTGAGATGAGTGATGATGAGATGGATGATACTTGGATTTTGAGCAGTGATGATGAGATGGATGAGAATTTGATGGTTAGCAGTGAAGATGAGTCTGTTAGAGTAGTAGAAAGTGGTGATGTGGGTTCAGATGGTGTTAATGTTGGTTCAGATGAGGGTGATAATGAATATGTTCAAACTTTTAAAGATGATTTGCCTGACTATGAGGAAAGTGATGACTGTGAACCTGCTTACTCTAGTGACTCTAGTGTTGATAGGGGTGAAGATAAGGTTGAACACTTGAGGGGTAATGTGTATCAAAGGACAAGTGGTGACCCTATTGTTTTTGAAGTGGGCATGTTATTTGAGAATGTGTTGTCTTTTAGGAATGCATTGAAAGATTATGTTATATAATAGGGGTTTGTCTTGGTCAGGGATAAAAGTGATTTGTTAAGGGTAACAGCACATTGTTCTAATGAAACTTGCCCTTGGAGAATTCATGCTTCAATATGTCCTGATAGAACCACTTTTAAGCTTAAGTCTGTTGGACCAGCTCACACATGTGTTAGACAGTTTAAAGTCCCAGATGCTACATCACATTGGATTGCTAGGAAGCTTATAGATGTGATTAGATCAAATCCAGAGATCAAAACAGTTGGTATGCTTGCAGAAATAATGAAGTATGGGGTGCAACCTAGCAAAATGCAGTTGTATAGGGCCAAGAAAAGAGCCTTAGATGAGATAGATGGGGGACATGCTGAGTCCTATGCCAAGCTTCCACTATATGAGGAAATGGTGAAAAAGACAAACCCTTAAGCAGTTGTGGAACTAGAATATAATAGGCCTAACCTTAGTGTTAGTCCTTCATTCAAGAGGGTGTTTGTCACCTATCCTGCTATGATTGATGGATTCTTGAAGGGGTGTAGATCGTGGATAGGGTTTGATGGATGTCATCTAAAAGGAACTTATGGGGGTGTTTTGTTGGCTGCCATATCTATTGATGGGAATAATGGCTTATTTCCTATTGCCTTTGCTATAGTTGAGAGTGAAAACAAGAGTAGTTGGGAATTTTTCTTTGGCCATCTTAACGACCAAATTAGAGAAGACACTGATGGGCATTCTTGGACATTCATGACAGATAGGCAAAAGGGTTTGGGTGAGGCAATAAACAGTATATTTCCAAATGTGTACAATAGGCATTGTTGTAGGCATGTGTATGCAAATTTTAAGGCTAAACACCCTGGTTTATTATTGAGAAACAGGTTTTGGATGGCTGCTAGGGCTTATAATGCTCGTACATTTAAATATGCAATGGAAAATGTGAAGGACCAGAGTAGGGAGGCTTATGATTGGCTTGCTAACCTACCAATTTCAGCTTGGACAAGGTTTGGGTTTGATGAAATGGCAAGGTGTGATAGTATTACCAACAACATCACTGAGAGCTTCAACAGTTGGTTAAGGGATTTAAGATATATGCCTGTAGTGAATTTGATGGAGCATTTTAGGAGCATGTTGATGACCAGGTTTCATAATAGGTTTCAAGAAGCTATCAGTTGGGACACTGTTGTACCCCCTAGGGTTTTGCAAAAGTTGAACAAAATCAGGGAGGCTTCTAGAAAATGTACACTGTTAGTAGCTGATGAGACAGAGTTTTAGGTTACAGAGTTCTCTATCAATTACATTGTCAACATTGAGAAGATGACTTGTGAGTGTAAAGTGTGGGATGTAAGTGGGATTCCATGCAGGCATGCTGCTGCATGCATATCTTATAGAAGGGGGAATCTTGAAGACTATTGTTCTCATTACTTCCACAAGGATTTATACTTAAAAGCATATGGGGGTATGATACATCATGTACCTTATATAAAGTTGTGGCCTGACATGGAAGTTCATCCTGAAACTGTGTTGCCTCCACCTTTAAGAAGGCTGCCTGGTAGGCCTAGGAAAAATAGAAGAAGGGGTACAGATGAGCCAGCACCAAGTCAAAACAAGTCAGGCACACTTAGGTGTGGACTGTGCAAGAAGCTTGGACATAATAGAAGAAGCTGCCAAAGAGCTCCTGTAAGGAACACAAGGGGAAGAGCAAGGGTATGTTTTAATTGTACTTGTTCCATTTTCCCCCTTTTTTAATGTCTATTCTGCATATCCTTACATTAAGTATGTTGCTTGATATGGTCACAGGGAACTGGTGATGCTGCTGCAGTTGGTGCTACTTCTGGTGCTACTACTGCTGTTGGTGGCCCTAGTAATGCTGATAATGCACCTTCAAGCTCTCAACCTGCTGCTGTTGCTGATGGAGCACCCCCAAGCTCTCAAGCTGCTGCTTCTTTAGACTAGAATGTCATATTGAGTACACCTTTTTTGGGAATGTAATTTGTGTAGACCAATGGTCATTTTGGCAGTGATTGGATATAATGTTATTGACACATGGTCATTTTAGGGTAATAGCACATTGTGTTTCATTTTGGGACAGTTTGTTGAGACTGTAATATGAATTTGAAAAATCATGTGGGATGTACATTTGGACATAGCAATGTGAATTTGACTGTAATGTGAAGTTCTTATTTGGTGTTAATGTTGTATATTGTGTTTCATGTCTACAGATACATAATAGCTTGAACAAGAATAGCACATCACTTAACACATCACTAATAATATAGCTTGAACAACATTAGCACTTAACACATCACTAATATAGCTTGAACAACATTAGCACAACGCTAAATACATAAATGCTCCCTTACACATCACTAACCCTAATACTTCACTCCAATTGCAATAGCCACTAGACACATAAAAAAGCATCCTATTATAGCTATCTTCATCATTTTTATGATCTCTTCCAATAGGTCCATTCTTGCACTTAATGTTATATCTTGCTCCCTTAAGCCATAAAATTGACCACATTTCTCCATGGCCACATGTACAGGTTGGGTGGTAGTCTGGGTTGCAATTACTCCAACATTGGTTGGGTTGCACCAAGCAAACATGTTGCATTCTCCAAACGCACATGTGTAATACAACTTATATTTGTTGTTTTGGGAACCTGAAACCCTAATAGAAGCCTTGCTTCCACATTTGCAATTCTTCTCCTCGTAGTTCCAGTCACATGGCTGATTTTGTCTCTTGCGTCCAATACTTGAAGAAGACATGGTCATTGACATTGAAAATCTGTAAATTAAAGAAATCATTGATTAGATAACCAAAAAAAAAATTAATAATAATAAGATCCCACTTGGGACTTTTACCAAACATTTAGTGTGCATAAATACAAACCATTGTGCCTGGACTGCAAATTTTTAACCACAGTATTTATGGTGTTAATGCACTTTAAAACAGTTTCAAGACTTCAATTTATATTGCTTGGTGTTGTTAGGACATATTAATCATGCAATTTTATGTTGCCCTAACTTTGGTCAACAACATTTTCGAAATAGATGTTGCCTTAACTTTGGCCAACTAAAATTTGAAATTTACCTTACAAGATGCTGGAAATCAGAAGCAGATTTGTTGCCTGTTTCGAATTAGAGCTCCATTCTCTTCTCTCCCTGGTTTTGCCTCAATCTATGCATTCATATGAGCTGCCTTATTTCAAAACTAGCCGTTGCTTCTTCAGATTTGCATTTAAACCCAACTGTCCAATTTTTTCACTTATGTCCCTTTTAAAAAGTTGCCGTACAACTGGGTTTGATAGCAAAAATGATTATGTATATTTTTTTATTCAGTATAGGGGTAGTATTGCCATTTTAAAAATACGTATTGATGACATCACCAAAAAAGTACACTTTTTGGATGAATCCCTAACGGCTGGACATAAGTGTTATCTTTTTAACGTTTGTGGACACGGTTTGTTACCTTTTGAAACTTTGTGTCCTTGACTGTAATTACACCTAAACCTCAGGGACATAAGTGTAATTAACCCTATATTTTTTTGGAAAAGGGATAAAAAAAATCCTACCATTAATATAGATAACATAGTACATGATCACGCTAATAATACCATCATACAACATAAGTGAAATTAGCAACGGTAAATACATGACACCTATACACTGCCCATAAACTGGAGACCATCCAGCGCAGCATACAGATCTACGGAGGCCTGAAAAGTGACATCTCTGCTTGAGGTCGCAAAATAGCCTGATCCGGGAATGCAGTCCAGTATGTGGACACCGCCCAAAAGCACCTTATTCCCTCTACTGATAGAACAACACTGTACACCCTCCAACCTGTAAAACAAATCAAAAAGGGCCGGGGAACTCGTTGTAGAGAGGTCAACCTTCCCTGACAACTGCGTCATCAAAGATAAATCATTAGTAAACAACTGGATGTCTAAAAAATCTTGAGCCAAAGCCCAAAATACAGTATAAGTGAGAGCAATGACAGCAGCAAGCGAACTATCAATACAACAAACAGAACGAGAAAACGAAGCCACCCGAGACACTGTATGATCTACAGCTTCCATACCAATACGCACACACAACCGATCAGGCCGCCAAACCTTACTAAATCGAAATGCAACAGGCCAACACGCAGACCAGTCAATATGCAAGAGTAAAGAAGTATGTTGTTGTCAACATTCATGTGGGGTCGATAACCTTGACCGGGCAAAACAGTGCCAGGTGACATAGACGACTGGGGAGCCTCTGTATTTGTGAATGTCGAACAATGTGATTGCCACAGACTATGAATATGACCAAGGACACTGAGTGGACAAAAGATGGACTCACAGAACACTAGATAGTTGCGATGCAATCCAAATGCACCAAAGGGTATATGCCACGATATTGAAAGTGCGTGAAGGATTATCCTGAGATCTCAAAGGCTTAAGAAGCCAATTGACAAGCCAAGGTGAGAGAGAGCCTTGCTGAGCAACCAGTCGCAAGCCAAGTTGTCCCCCAAACCATATAGGTCGTACCGCCTCACATTGTAGGAACAAATGCGAGGCCAATTCATCCTGCATACTACATCATTGGTAAGGTTTCTACGTTGCAAAGCTAACTGAGTACGAAGGCAATTCAGAAGACATTGCCAAAGGAAAACCAAAAGCTTATACGGAAGATTCAGTTTCCACAGACGATGCTAGACAAGCATTGGAATATGTGGAAGAATAACGTGCTGCTTAGCATCCATTGCTAGAAGATGATAAGTAGACCGCACATCAAATTTACCATGTGCCTCAGGTGCCCAATACCATTGCTCTGGGTATCCGAACTGTGACAGATATAAGCCTCTAATGGCCCGAACCATTGGCCCTGGCAAGTGTTCTGCTAACTTTGCATGCAACCATCCCTGACGCTGATCAAGGACGTCTGATACTAACCAGTGTCACGTGGATGCAGATCGGAGATGGCCAATCAATTGGGCAGAATAACCCGGGATCCAATAAGTGTCCCAAAAACTAAAAGAGGATGTGATGGTGACTTGATGCCATAACCCTTTCAAGAGTAGGTCCCTGCCAAATAGAATACTTCGCCAACACTATGAAGAGTTTCCCGCAACCTTACATCGGAGAAAATTGGAGCGCTGACAATATTTTTCTATAGTGACACGACTCACCAAGCTCTCCGGCTCCCATAGCATTCGTGCCCCTACTTTGGTAAGGAGAGCCTGATTCATCCATTGAATGTTGTGCAAACCCAACCCCCCTTCTTATAGGGATTGGCGTAGATGATTCTAACTTATCCAGTATAGGTGACCAGCACTGGCTGAGCCAGACCAGAAAAAGTTAGCAAAAATAGAGTGTACCTAACAGCAGAAAGAAGCAGGGAAATGTATAACAGACATATAATGACTAAGCATGGGCCATAACACTGATTTAATCAGCATCAGGCGACCTACATGGTTTAATAGTAGTCCCATCCATCCCTGACACTTGCTACGAATTCTATCGATCTGTACAGCCAAAATTTCAGTTTTGGGATCCACCCAATCCAACTTAATGCCTAAATATTTGCTTGATCCTGAAATTTTGAGCTTTAAGGATGTTTATATAAAATGGTAAAAACAGTCTCTCCCAAATATAATAAAAATAACAATAAGAAACCATGTATGTTGAGCTTTGTATTAAGTAATGCGAGCAAGAGGATAAACATAGAAAAAATGATAGAAAATAACATCAGATATAAAATCGTATAGATGATATGCAATGAAATTAAAGGTGGAAAATTAAAATTTCTTAGGAAAAACGATGGGAAATAATAGGCTTGTCTTATTATTAAAGGGAGAGACATAATTCTAAAATTGAGATAGGAGAGTCTCTTGGCAAAAAAATCTTTTTTGGAATTGCAAACCTATTAATAGGTGAGAAACAATGACATGGAAGAAAGAAAAGTGTAACATCTATTTGATTTGTTGGATTTTAGACAAAATGATAAATAGGCCAAGTAGGGTAGAGAAAATTAAGGTTTTCTTAGCATAGACTATACTATATATGTATATAATAGCCTGTAAATTGATGCCAAGCATGGTATGGTCTTATTAACAACCATATACTTTAAAAGCTTTAAATGAGTGAATATTCAATTACCAGCTAATTCTGATTTGGTAACTATATAGCTAATTATAATTTGGTCACTATATAGAGAAACAAAATTAAAAGTTTATTCAATATATAAATAATATAAATTGACTTATGTGATAAAAGTACGCGGAGAACATATTGAGAACAATTTATTATTGCATGATAATTTTTTATTGTGTGCATGTATAAGTGTAGCGAACCACCTCGAAAAATTCCCTTCTAGACCCGCGAAAGGTAAGAGAGTTTGGAGTCGCCATCTTCTTTTATGGAAGTAAAGGAAAAATAAGAAAAATCATAAAGAAAATCTCATAAAATGCCAAACAGGCTTCTAATCTACGCAGTAGATTAGTGGTTTGGGGACTAAGTTATAGGGTGAGAAAGTATTACGTACACATCATATACCCTTTTCATCTATACTTTGTTTTTATTGTTTTTTTTTTTTGCCTTAAAAATTATAACAGATAAATATACAACAAAATAACATCTAACCTACCCTAAAATTTGGTTTGAATTCGATAATTGGGCTCAAACAACCTACGTTTGTAGTCGGACAAACTAGGATCAAAACCACCGTAGTTCGATGCAGGCCTTGTGGGAGAGGACCTAAATTTTGGTCTTTGACATGAAAATAGGAAATAGATTTCAAAGACTCTTGTTTTGTTGACCGATTTTTGGTCACGATGAGGGGAATTCACGAGACTTCCCTAGGTCAAACTTGAAAACAAGGTAATATTACCTCTAGAAGACGACGACTTAGAGAACTTAGAAATGCCTTGAGAATAATGCAATGTAGATCACCAACGTGCAGATAGTATGATTATGCTGAAGTTATCCTTACAATTGGTGTATCGCTTCTAAGAATAAATGGTACAAAAGTTCTGGAGAGACTAGCATCCTTCGATTGTAGCCAAAAGGCCCTTCTTAAAAACTTCTAAGGCTAACCGAAGTAATAAAGATAACCTTAGAGTCTGAGATCCTGAACCTTAGAGTCTGAGATCCTTGATACAGTAAGGCATTTGATAAAAAATACAAATTGGACGAAAGTCATGTAATCGATCAGTTTTATTAAAAAACCATCTGGTTCATCCCTTAATATTTTAAGATTTTTTTCCAGAATTTTGGGAGATTATTTATCCCCCATTCGGTAATTATCTCTGATTAAATAGATGAAATATATTATATTTCGAGAATTATATCCAAATTTCATGTAAATCAATGAGATTCACATGCATCAAGAATTAATCTCAAAATATTTCTAAATTATCTAAGCAATCATAATCTTCTAAATGGATTGGACTTACAAGGGACTGGAGTGAACTTGACCAAACTGGACTGGACTGGACTGGATAAAAATGGACTTAATTAAGTAGATTAGGCTCATTATATTATTAATTGTAAACCCACAATAATAATACACTTTAGAGTAACAAGCAACAATATAGTTGCAATGCACAATATAGATTTAATCCATACTCGTTCACATCCAAGCCACAATAGAGTTGTAATTTGCCCTTGTTGTCTGGTGCCAATGAAAGTGGGTTCGTACCTATGTGGAGGTGCCACAAAGGCTGCAGTCCGAGTCAGCTTCCAAGTATGCAAAGTGAGAGACAGTGAGGGTGAAGTAATGGCAGAGAGCAAGGCTCCCCAGACAGGCCGCGAGGGCTGACAGCGCTACGCGGACTGGGCGACGACGAACAGGGCCAGCAGTCGACAGTACAAGTCAAGGTTCAAGTCAGGGTCCGAGTCATGGGTGCCGCGTCAGGGGTCCGATGTCAGAAGTTCAAATGTGTTTCTCTTACTAGAATTCCAGAGAGAATAGGTTTTTTTTAGAGAGAGAAAGTAAAAATGTCAAAATGAGAGAGAATTCTATAGATGAGCTCCAAAGTCCCCTATTTATAGGGAAAAGTATGCCGCATCATCAGCTGACACGTGTCATCCCCTAGGAATGACATGTCACCAGGGGGTCCCAAAGTACCGATTCTCCGTTGGACTGCCGGTCCCCGAATTTGCACTGCCCTGCCCGCGCATCATCTCTCTGCCTATCTGAGAAGACTGACCACACCGCGGTAGCATGATCAGAGTAAGCCCGTTGCCTCAGTCACCGGTCCAAGCCCTTACTAAATCCCACAAGGTGCGTCAGGAGACACGCAGAGAACCTGGCAGTGATGAGGGTTGCCCCAGTAGCCACCTGCCAGGCAGACTAGGCGCGATGCCCTCTAAAGACCTGCTCCCGTCCCAGAGTGACCCGAGGGTCATTGTCCTGGTAGTGTCGACGATCAACGGTAACATGGGCAGATATGATCGCAGCTTAGTGCTCAGAGTCACGCAAGTGAAACCAGCCTATCCCGTAGCGAGGGGTCCTCGTGTCGGGGCACTACGAACGGAGCCCCCCATGATGATGGCGGTGATGGCTTTGTGGTAACGAGCCCATCCCGTGGTGGCGATGACTTTATGGTAATGAGTCCATCTCGCTGTGAGGGGTCTTCGTGCCAGAGCCCCCCCGTGATTATGACGGCGATGGCTTTGTGGTAACGAGCCCATCCCGTGGCGGCGATGACTCTGTGGTAACGAGTCCATCCCGCTGAGAGGGGTCCTCGTGCCGAAGCCCCCTGTGATTATGACGGCGATGGCTTTGGGTAACAAGCCCATCCCATGGCGGCGATGACTTTGTGGTAACGAGTACATCCCCCTGCGAGGGGTCTTCGTGCCATAGCCCCCGTGATTATGACAACGATGGCTTTGTGGTAACGAGCCCATCCCGTGGTGGCGATGACTTTGTGGTAACGAGTCCATTCCGCTGCGAGGGGTCCTCGTGTCGGAGCCCTCTGTGATTATGACGGTGATGGCTTTGTGGTAACGAGCCCATCCCGTGGCGGCGATGACTTTGTGGTAACGACTTTATCCCGCTGTGAGGGGTCCTCATGCCGGAGTCCCCCGTGATTATGACGGTGATGGCTTTGTGGTAACGAGCCCATCCCGTGGTGGCGATGACTTTGTGGTAACGAGTCCATCCCGCTGCGAAGGGTCCTCGTGCCTGAGCCCCCCGTGATTATGACAGCGATAGCTTTGTGGTAACGAGCCCATCCCGTAGCGGCGATGACTTTGTGGTAATGAGTCCATCCCGCGGTGAGGGGTCCTCGTGCCGAAGCACTACAAGCGGAGGCCCCCCGGAAACATGTAACATGATTGTGGCGCATGGGCGCGGCGACTACCGTCGCGAGATAGTACCTGGTGCCGGGGCACGTATCATGAGAATAGCGCACGAGAGAGGCGACGAGTGTCGCGAGACGATGTCTGGTGCCTGGGGATGTCATGAAAGTGGCACGGTACATGGGCGCGGCGACGAGTGTCAGAGAGCGTGCATGTGATAGTCATCGTGGAGATGGTACCCAAATGACACTGCGCGGCCGCGCGTGACAGTTGTTGCGACAACGGCGCGCGGGCGACAACGAGCGTTATACGATCACTAGTGGTGAGTGAGCACTGTAGAGAGTGCGTTGAGTGAGATGCCAGAGGGGTCAGCAGCCCTCCACCTCCCCCCAAAGACAAGGGTGGCCGACCCCTCCTTAAAGAGGGTGGCCAACCCCCCTTTAAAGAGGGTGGCCGACCCCCTCTTTAAGGAGGTGGCCGACCCCTTTTCTCATGAAGGTGGCCGACCCCCTCAAGGGACTTGCTCTCTTCCAAGTGTTGGCGCCGCTAACGTTGCTACGTTGGCGACAGAAAAAGTGATTGCGTGTGAATGTTCGAAGGAAGATGCACTTTGACCGGCTGATGGTGTTGAATAATTGACTGGCGAATGGGTGATGTGTCGCGCAAAATAGGTCCCTTAGCGGGCCTTGGGGTGCGATCAGAATAAGTTGGGAACATAAGCCCCCTGCGTGTGGTATGCGCGGAGGGGCAACCCGAGCGAGCGCCGCACGCATAAACAATGTAGCTTGCGATCGGGTAGCGTGCACGTTGTAAAATAGCGAATAAGAAACTGTAATAATAAATTTGGAGAGCGATAACTATGAATTGTGTGAAAAAAAATGTTGTGGCGATTTTGTTTAGTGGAAACACAGCGCGATAAAAGAAATTAAGGACGAAAACGCTTAACAGTTTAAAAAATAGAGTTGTTGGGTTTTTGCGGGAAAAATTTTGGTTTGGATGTTAAATGGGTGGTTGAGATTGAAAGATGGCCCACCCCTATAAATAGTGAAGGAGGGAAGAAATTTTTGCAAAAATCCTCATTTGCATTTTTTTCATTCAAGAGAGAAGAAAAAAGAGAGAAAATACGAGATGGTGAGAGAAGAGAAGCAAGTGGCCGAGGGGTCGGTCGGTGAAGGGGGTTGACGGGGCCATGGGGTCGGCGCTGATGGGGAGAGGGAAAGAAGGTGGGAAGGGGGAATGAGGAAGGAGAGAGGGGACATGGGAGGGGGGTCGGCCTCTCGGAGTGGGTCAGCCGCCCCTAGGGGGTCGGCCAGCGCCGGGGAAAGAGGGGGAGGGAAGGGGGAAATGAGGAGAGGGGGGTCGGCCGCTCTAGGAAGGTCGGCCACCCTAGGGGGTCGGCCAACCAAGTGACGTAGGCATGTGCTGAAGGCTCGGGGGGAAGAGGAAGAGAGGAAAAGGGTTCGTCACCCCGAGCTGGGGGGTTGGCGGCCGGTGGCTGTAGGGGGTCGGCGGCGGCAGGGGGTCGACGGGGCCAAAGGGCTCATTAGTTGTAGGGGGGTCGATGGCGGCAGGGGGGTCGGTGGGGCCAATGGCCGCGGCTAGGGCCACGCTTACCGAGCCGACGCCGGTTCTAAAAAAGGTGACTCAAAAGATGTGGGCGAAGCCGAGAGGTGCGGCAGCTAGCGCATCGCGGCCATCGCGGGTCATGAAAACGGAACCGGTGCCTGCACCGCCGATAGATGAGGCCACAGCTATGCTAGGTGGGGAGACGGAAGTGCCATTGACCTTTGACGATATTTCAGTGAGAACATATGATCCGGACCCGAACAAGACGAACACGCTGCTGGGAGTGAAGGGAGTAGTACCTGACCGGGAGCTGTGGAGGGAGCTGGCCATCCGGGTGGCTGATAGAGCTTTCACGGTGGGTGGTTCATCGATGGGAGAGGAGCCATGGGTGCCATCACCATATGTGCGGGCTCCGAGCTGGGAGGAGGCACCCGTGATGTCACCGAGATATGTTCCGGGGTTGTTGGTGGAGAAGGAGGATATACCCTGGTCGCCTGTGGTTTTCAAGGGCCATAGTGCGATGCCGATTGGGTGGGACTTCTGGTACGAGCATATGGTGGAGACGCCGCGGTGGTCGGCGTTATTGCAGACGTTGGGATTACTGACGGTGATAGATATATAGGGAGGGGACTGGACTTGTATAGAGATACGCCCGGGATGACCCTACTGCTGTCGAGGTGGAGCACGCAGTCGCATACCTTTGTGACCGAGTTTGGATTAATTGGGCCGACGCTGCTGGATGTGCTGATGCTGACAAGGTTGTCGATGCATGGGGAGTTGGATGCGCATGTGACGCGGCTTAATGGAGAGGAGCGGCTGTTGCAAACGCAGTTACTGGATATCTTGGCAGAGACGAGGCAGCACCAGAACGGGACGTACGGTGGGTGGCTCTAATTGTTCTATGGGACACCGCATGCGAAATCGGGGCAGAAGTTGGGCAATGCCGCCCATTTCGTGATGGGGCCATATCACAAGAAGGAGCGGTATGAGATGATGGCATTCTTGACAATGTTCCTGTCGAGGTTAGCATTGTACTATCGATTTACTGTCTATTTGTATATGTGATATGTTATTTAATGCCATGTATAATGAGTTGTTGTGTGCTTGTAAATTTGTGTTTGAGGGGACGCCGGAGGATGGTATTTCCCTGAGGGTGATTCCCATGGCGATTCAGAAGGCGCAGGGGAAGCGTGTCGGGCTGGCTCCCGTATATCTTGGCACATTGTATTCGCGGCTGGATCAGTTCGTGAATAATGTGAAGTGGTCGCATGGGCGGTATCAGGTGGTGACATATGTAGACTGGATGTTCCTGTAAAGATATTTGTACGAGTGCTTTCCAGATTATTGGCCGGCAGGATACTCGCTCGAGCATCCGGTACCGAGGATGAGAATGGTTACGCAGGCAGACAGGTCACAAGAGGTGGCGTTGTGGTGCAGCGGGTCACGGGCATTTGCATGGGCAGGCATCAAGAGGTTGGATTTTTCGTTGTCACGACTGATAGATTCGCATGAGGCATGTTTGGCGCGGCCGTATAGAGATATGCATGCGTCGTATGGAGTACCCCCTTGTTACATAAATAGGAGATGACGACAAACTTGACCAGGAGAGGGGACTTGGCGCCGGCGCATGTTGTACTGTTGGTGGCCTATTTTCTGGGTTGGCTTTCGGTGATGACAGATGATGGCGGGAAGCCTGTTGAGAATTTGTACTAAGTGGCCAGGTATTGCCCGGACCGGCTGTCACTGGAGTTTGGTTATGACTTGGAGCCGCCGTGTGGGTATTGTAGCCCGTGGAGTGTGATGACCGTGTTTGGGTACACGCGGTATGACAGAGTCCGTGAGTGGCCGGCACTGGTGACAGAGTGGAGGCGGCCGGGGACAGCGGTAGCGGGGGTAGTGACAGTGGCGTATGCACAGTGGTGGGAGCGACTACGGACTAGTTGGGCGGAGTGGTTGGCACAGCCGTCGGCTACACGTCGATTGGTTGATGTGTTTGCATATGACCGGGCTTTGAGCTTGATATCGACGACAACTGCGAGACATGCTGGCATGCTGGTGTTAGTATCGGGGGAGTTATGCTGTGAGCTCAGAAAGGGATGTAGAGAAGGAGGCCGAGGGGTTTGATGACGATGCCCTAGGGGAGGACCGTGGAGAGGAACCGGTGGTACATGTGCCAAGGGTGCCAGGGGCCGACAAGGGGCTGTCGGCACTTTGAGTTGGGATGATGGAGAGTGCTCGTCAAGCTAGTGCAGACACATCGGGCTCACGTCTAACAGGGTCGAAGAGGCCGCGCGATGCATTAGAGGAGACAGAGGTTGATGTAAGCTTTGGTGTTGATATTTTTTGTTAAGTTTTGTTTATTGGTTACACATAACAATAAATGTATATGGACTGATGGTGACTTTGACAGGAGTATGAGGAGTAGGCGTTTGAGGGGGACAGCGATACAGGTGCGGTTGTCGAGGCAGATGAGGTGATGGTAGCTGAAGCTGATGAGCCAGTAGATAGGGATGAGCGGGAGGTGGCCGACACGTCGGGGGCCGAGGTGAACAGGAGGGTGAGTCAATTTTCAGGTGCTGAGGAGAGAGTGGAGGATGTGTACGGTGGACTGGTCGATGAGTCGCTGATGTTTGATGCCAGTGGCTACTGGTGGACGGGCACAGAGACTGAGGCTACGGTAGGTGAGCGGGAGGACCCGACGGAGCTAGAGCCGATGGTTGCAGCCCCGACACATGAGGTGGAGACGCCGGTTCAGCCTGTTACGGAGTGTCAACAGGGCGCGTCGTTGGGGTCGGTGATCGAGGCTGGTGTGACACTGTTAGCGATGCACTCGATGACCGTTGGTGCGCAGGTGGCATGAGAAGTGCCAGAGATACCTGTGGTGGGGGGGAGTGGGGTAGCAGTAGAAGAGGCCAGTAGGGGGTCCTCGAGTGGGCAGATAGCTATGGCATCGTGGGAGAGTCTCCAGTTGCCTGTTGAGATGGTGCGCCGGCTGGAGCTGGTAAAGGCAGTGTTCCCGTAAACATTTGAGGGAGTCACTGTGGGGAACCCAGTACTACAGAGGTAGGTGTATGCAGGGTTCCTGGAGTGGTTGCTGCCTTTTGCTAGTGTCCCCACGCCGGGCTGGACGACAGAGTTCATTGAGCGGTCATTGGCAGAGTTTGCGCCGTTTACATCCCTGGGCTTACAGTTGGATTGGCTGGCCGACTTCTTGAGGTCGAGGAGCGATGGGGTGCTGTGGGGGAGATGATGGCCTTGGTGCGGATGAAGGAGATGTTACTTGAGAGGCGGCGTACAGAGTTGGAGATGGAGCGGTCAGAGATTACCAGGGAGCTTACCGGGATTGACAGGGAGGTAGCAAACATAGAGAGGCAGCTGACCAATCTGCAAAGATAGTTGGAGGACTTACAGAGACGACGTGCTGATATGGAGGTTCGAGAGGCTGAGCGATTGAGGCGTCATGCTGAGTTTGAGGCCGGATGGTCTGCGCTGTAGGTTCAGCGTCAGACATTGCAGGCTTTTAGCTCGCATCTGGTTACAGCATTGTTGTCTAGCTTCCTTTAGGGTGCATGATAGTGTGATGTATTAACAGCGCCCAATAGTGGCCGGCAAACTCCAGATGTATATTTGTACATATTGATGTTATGAGTATGGCTGCGTGTTGTCTTGTTGTTTCTTGTTGTTGATGCATGGTGTGCTTGTTGTCTGTTGCGATGGTTGAATGTCTTGCATATGATAGCTGCCTGCTGGTGTTCCCCCATCTCCGCCGATATGAAGTGACTTAGTGACCATAGATGAAAATAAGTGCATGAGAGACATACGCGTATGTAGTAGAATGGCTGGGTATTGATAGTACTTGAGTCAAAATGTCATTACGTAAGGACGAACTTGTAATAAGCAACAGAAGTTACAAGTCAAAAACATGTGTGCATATACAAAAAAATGTTGTGGAAATGTTCTAAACTGTGGGCGGGTAGGGCTGGGGGGAACAATCTGCTGCTGGTTATGCATAATACTTCTTCAGGTAGCGACCGTTGACAGGGGCGGTGATCTGTCTATCATCTGGATTGGGTAGGAGGTAGGAGCCATTGCTTCTGGCTGTATGCACTTCAAATGGTCCTTCCCAGTTGGGTGTGAACTTATGGGCTAACAGGTTGGCACGTACATGTTTGGCGGCTTAGAGGACACGGTCACCTTCTACAAAAGAGCGAGGCTTTACTGTCTTCCCGTAGGCTTTGACAAGTTGTTCGTGATATTTCTTCAGTCGACGCATGGTGTTGGCTCTATTTTGATTAAGGCCCTCAAGGGCCACCATTCTGGTTTCTTCCTCCTCGAGACCACTGCTGAGGGATAGTCGAGCCGAGGTGACTGCGATCTCGGCGGGTACCACACACTCTTCCCCGTAGACAAACAAAAAGGGTGTGGCCTTCGTGGCTGTGTGCCTGGAAGTTTTGTAAGCCCAAAGGGCAAGGCTTAGCTTTTTGGACCAGGAGCCGCTTACATCATAAACCATTCGTGACAATACACGCAAGAGATTTTGTTGGAGGCTTTAGCTTGACCATTGCCTTGCGGATAGTAAGGGGTTGATGTGGTGTGGTAGATGTCGTCCGCTTCCATGAGAGTCTGAATATCCCGATTGATGAATGGCGTGCCGTTGTCGGAGATGATGCACCAGGGGATGCCGAAGCGACAGATGATGTGATCACGCAAGAAGTTGGCAATGGTGCCCCCGGTGGCTCTTCGCAAAGGTATGGCTTCGACCCATTTTGTGAAACACTTCGTTGCGACCATGATCCATATGTGACCTTTCGATGGCGGGTGTATGGGGCCGAGAGGTCGAGAGCCCAAGAGTGAAATGGCCAGGGGGCCACAATCATGCAAAGGTCGGACATCAGCGTGTGCATTCTGTCAGCGTGTCTCTGGCAGGGTTGGCAATGTCGGACATGAGAGATGGAATCGGATTCCATAGTCGTCCAATAGTATCCTAACCTTAGCAGTTATGGGTACAACTTTTGCGATCCTTGATGCTCCCCACAAGCACCATTTTGCACTTCATTAATTACTTCCACAGCTTGGGCACCTTGCAAGCATCGCAGGGTGCGCCCCGAAAACCCTTTGCTGAATAGCTCGCCTTCCGTTACAAAATATCTGACCGATTTGCATTTGATGGATTGTGCCGAGCTACGGTCAGGTGGTAGAATCCCATGATATAGATATTGGATGAAGGGCTGACGCCAGTCACCCTCGACGTTGATGACAAGAGCTTTCATGCTATCTGGCGCATATAGGCATTCAGAACAATCCCGTTGTACATCTGAAGCATCTTTGGCCATGGATGGCCAAAAGAGGCCCATGCGCTGGAGGCAACAGTATAGAGGGGGACCATCAAGGCCACAACACTTCTGATGGCCAAGCTGTAGTTTGTGCTTTGCTTCTTCCGAGGCCAAACACCTGGCCAGAGTGCCTCCGGAATATCGTCTGTATAAGACGTCTCCTAACATCAAGAAATCTGTAAGGGTAGAGGCAGAAGCAAGAGATGGCGCCTTAAGTTGGTCGATGATTGGCTGCCTCCAATCGTCTGCAGTAGTGTCCTTTGGGACTAGATTCAATGCTATGCATGGTGTGGTCCTTCTGATAATGGTTAGCATGCGTTGTTCACTGTCAACTTCGATCTTTGACGCAATCGTGGCCAAGCTGTCCGCATGTTTGTTGTGGCATTTATTGTGGTGTTCATATTGGACATGGCCAAGTCTTCTTTCCAAATGTTGCACCAGTGCGCGATAAGGCGCCAATGCTGGTTCCTTGACTGCAAACTCTCCGCAGCCTGCTTCATGATCAAGTTTGAGTCCCTTTTTATGCATAATGATTTAGCCCCCATACTTGTAACCAGCATAAGGCCAATGACAAGTGTCTCATACTCAGCTTCATTGTTGGATATCGGGAATGCAAGTTTGAAGGATAGGGATGTGGTAACACCCTCTGGATTTTAAAGGACTATACCGGCACCCCTTTGTCGGAGGGGAGCTCCATTAGAACCTTTGCTAGTGGCTGAGCCGTCAAACTCAAGCTTCCACAAGTCATCTATGTCGGAGATCAGGGCCGTCTCCTCCCCAGGCAATTGATCTGAGGTTGGTTCATACTGTTGGCGTGGGAAGAAGGCCAAGAGGTCTGCAAGTGCTTGGCTTCATAGAGCTGTAGGATTCTTGATGGATAAGTCGAACTCGGCCAATAGCAACAACCAACGGGTAAGTAAGCCAGACTGGGCAGCGCTTGTGAGCATGTATCGTAGTGGATCAGCTTTGGTGATAAGTGTGATTTGGTGCGACAAGAAGTAGTGTCTGAATTTCTGCGAGGCGTAGACCAAGGATAAGCAGTGCTTCTCGAGCTCAGAGTAATTGGTTTTGGGTCCCCTGATTGACCAACTGAGATAATAAACTGGGCGCTCCACTCCATCCACCTCTTGGGCAAACAATGCCCCTATGGATCTGGGTGTGAAGGTTAAATAAAGCAAGAGTGGGATACCTCGTTGTGGCATGACCATGGTCTGCAGTGACATGAGGACCGCCTTGATCTGTTCGAATGCTTGTTGTTGGGGCGCACCCCAACTCCACGGTGCGCTCTTGTGCGTCAAATGCTGGAAGGGTGTGATAAGTTCAGCCAAGGTAGGGATGAATCGGCAGAGATAAGAGATCTTACCGAGGAAGCTCTTCAAATGTTTGATGCTCTTGGGATGAGGCATCTCTTGGATGGAGGCGGCCTTAGAAGGGTCGACGTTGATGCCTTGTCGACTGACCAAAAAGCCGAGGAATTTGCCGGAGGAGACTCAAAAGGCACATTTCAGTGGGTTCATCCGTATGTTGTACTGGCGACAATGATCAAAGACTGCTCGGAGGTCAGTGAGGTGCTCGCTTTCCTTCTTCGACTTGATGATGAGATCGTCAACGTAGTCTTCCACTGTTCGGTGTATCATGTCGTGGAAGATGGCTGTCATGGCCCTCTGATAGGTCGCACCCGCATTCTTGAGACTGAAGGACATGACTTTCCAACAAAAGTTACCCATTGGAGTCCGGAAGGCTGTCTTGGCACAGTCATCCGGATTCATTCAAATTTGGTTATAGCCGGCGAAACCATCCATGAAAGACAAGGTTTCGTGTCAGGTGACAGCCTCCGTAACCATGTCGATATTGAGTAGTGGAAACTCATCTTAGGGCATGCTTTGTTCAAGTCGCAAAAGTCAATACAAACGCGGACTTGGCCGCTCTTCTTTTGGACATGGACAACATTAGCCAGCCATATGGGGTGAGTAATTGGCTCAATGAAGCCAGCTTGCAGAAGTCGCTCTATCTCTTGTTTAATCTTCAATTCGAGCTCAGAGCGGAAAGACCGTGGGTGCTGTCGAACAGGGCTGGATCAGGTAGCAATGTTGAGATGGTGCGTCACCAAGGCATGATCCAATCCAGGCATGTCGTTGTAACTCTATGCCAATACATCGCGATATTCGCGAATGAGGGTAAGCAATTCCTCTCTTCGGCCTGGGGTGAGTTTTGTGCCAATGTATGTCAGTCAAGGTTCCTCGCCAGGGTTAGCCAGGTTAATTTCTTCAAGATCTTTGGCATGCGGTCGAGGGACGTGTTCGTAGCAGGGCGGGGCAGTGCCCGGGGTAATCTCGGGGTCTAGCGGGCAATGCTTGGCTGCGCAGCACCATTTTGTCTCCGTGGGTGGGTCGGGGTCGATGGGGTTAGATGACAGACCACCTGGAGCCCCCGCACACCGTCATAACTGGTAGATCACCTTTCTGTCTTTGCCAATGCGTTGGAAGGTGGGTTCAGACCTTTTGTTTCTTGGACTTGGGGGATGAAGGCGGGGAATTGGTTTTGACAGCGGGCGGCGGCGCTGAAGTTGATCCTTTGTTCTTGTTACTTTTCTTGGACTTGGGAGGCTTGTTTCCACACAACTCATCCCAATTTGGCAATTGGTGGAATGTATGTGAGTAGCATTCTCACCATCCTCGGCAAGCTCAGTGAAGAAAGAGGCCTCGACGAAGTAAGATTCGGCACATTCGAAGGGGGCCTCGGTTGCGAGGATTGTCATTGCTACCTCATGTCCCGCAGACCGGCCACCAGTTTTACACACTGGTGGTACGTTGAGGGAATGACCTTGTTAACATGAATCCAAGGTCGGCCAAGCAGGAGGTGGAAGGAAGACTCGCTATCTATCACGTGAAAAGTAGTGTCGCAATAGACAGTTCCGACCATGAGGTCGACAGTGATATGACAGAGGGTCGACTGGGGACCCTGCCCAAAGCTAGTAATCTTGATGGGTTCGCGGATGATTTTTCTTGGGGGAATGCCGGCTCGTTGCAAGGTGATGAGAGGCATGATGTTGATTGAGGCGTCGCAGTCTACTAAGGCGCGTCAGAAGCCCGTGCCATTAACAGTGCATTCGAGGTATAACGGTCGGTTGTGCTGTTCAATTGGTGGTGAGTCCTCGTCCGAGAAAATGAATGCGGTAGAAGGGATATGTCTGAGTTCGGCTTGGGCGGCGAAACATTCGGGACTGAGGCCTGTGGTGACCTTAATCAGACAGTTTGAGAGATAAGTTTGTGCCGCGGGTGAAAATCTTATTTCATCAAAAAAGCCTTTAATCTTCGTCATTTGTCCAGCTGAGGACACTAGCTGAGCAGCAGAAGGTACACAAGGTGTGACCATAGAAAAGACCTCCGCAGGAGCTTCGGGGACTATAGACTCGATACGGTCAGTAACGGCCATGAGCTTCTGATGTTCCCGATTGTTGTTGCCATGGTATGGGTAAGGGTGCCTAAGCACATCGTTGTTCTTCCGTAGCTTTAGGTCACCTGACGCAACCTTCCTTGTAAAGATAGCTCGCAGCCCATTGCAGTCTTTGAGATGATGGCCAAGGGCTTGATGAAAATGACAGTAGTTGGGTCTGGTCTTTTTTTCGTCCGTGATGTTGATCTGCATGGGTGGAAGTTAGAAGTTGTTGTCATTTGCCACCCATTCTGCCAAGAGTTCTTTTACTGTATTCAAATCACATGGATAGGCAGGGGCAGTCTCCCATTGTCTTCGCTTGTCAGAGCGTGGGTCCCTATCTTGGAATTGACGCTTGAAGCCACTGTAACTATTGTTGCTGTCATTGTTGCGCTGAGTGCTGGATGTGTCTGCTGAGGCCAGCAGTGTATTCTGCGGGCAAGGCTTCCATGGCTTGACAGGGCCAACTATCTTGTAAGTACATCGGGCTGTTTCTTTGAGGTGTCCCTATGACCTCAACTGCAGGTTCTCGATATGCACTTGGTAGATGTCATTCATGTTTTTGATGCATATGGGAACCAATGTCTCATCCTTACTAAAATCTGTGCACTCGAGGCATTTAAGGTGAAAACGGTGCACATATTTGGTTAAGTCTGCGCTAGGATTCTGGCGTATGCCAGCAATGTCCACTATGGTGACGCGTTCAGCTTCGTAGTGGAATTTTTCCAAGAATAGTTGGACCATTTCACTCCAAGAATTGACCTTCCCCGCAGGGATCTGATGATACCAAGTGTATGTTAATCATGTGAGGGACTTATGAAACTCCCTCAGTTTCAATTATCGCTTGGGCCATATTGCTCTAATGAGCCGGCGAATCTTATTAAGTGCTCACGGGCATCCCTCACGTCCGTTAAAGAGCACAAAAGTGGGTTGCTTGTATTTGAGTGGGTATGGTATAATCGCTATCTTGTTGGCATACAGCGCATGGCCCGTCAGTCGGGTTGATGAGTCGGGTGCAAAATGATGTAACAGTCGGTGAATGAGTGCGTCGAATTCGGTTTTGGAGACATAATGGGGGGATGGTTCTTCATGGCCAACTAATGGATGATGGTTGGCTGGTGCTCCGCGAGCCCCCGAGCCCCCTGATGGGGCAACTTGATAAGCATGAGCAACATAAGGATGATATATGACAGGTGCTGATAATGGCAAGTGTATGGGGGCATGGGTGGGCGGACGAAACATATCCACCACTTGGCCGGTTGTTTGATGTTGCTCCGTTGGGTAGGGGTTAGGCTTCATCTCAATGGATTCGTGAGTTTCAAAAGAGCTTTTGGCTGGTACATGTTCAGGTGCAACAACAGGGATGACCTGTTACAATACTAGTCCCATGTCCGGTTGCGGTCTGTATGATAGCATCACGGGATGCGGTGTGTTAGCTGCAGGTGGGGAAAATGTCGTGAGTCCTACCGTCAGGAGTCTGGACGTTCGAGGCGGCGGTGGTCGCGACACTAGGGTCTAGGCGGCGTCAGGAAACGACCCAGGTCCTGCAGGTTGGATCGACAGAACGATTTGCTATGAGGCCATCGCCTGCATGGATTTTTGCATTTCCATTATGGCGGTCATAAGAGCGGTCTGTGAGTCTTGTAGGTTGGCTATAGTGGGAGTGAACTGCTGGATGGCCGCATTGACTGCAACTTGCACGTCAGGTGTGGTAGTTAGTGGTTAGTCTTGGAGACGCATGGCACTAGTCCCTTCTTGTTCACCCGAGTGGTCCTCCTCTTGCACGGTATGGATAAGGCCCTGGCTGGTAGCCCTCGTAACTCTTCGCTGTATAGGCATGGTGCCTAAGTGTGGAAGGTAGGCAGACTGCAATACGATGCTCACCTCCCCAGTAGAGTCGCGAAAATGGTGCCAAGGAAAGTGGGTTCGTACATATGTGGAGGTGCCACAAAGGCTGCAGTCCGAGTCAGCTTTCAAGTATGCAAAATGAGAGACAATGAGGGCAGAGTAAGGGTAGAGAGCAAGGCTCCCCAGACAGGCCGCGAGGGCTGGCAGCGCTGCGCGGATAGGGCGACGACGAAAAGGGCCAGCAATCGACAGTTCAAGTCAAGGTCCAAGTCAGGGTCCGAGTCATGGGTGCCGCATCAGGGGTCCGATGTCAGAAGTCCAAATGTGTTTCTCTCATAAGAGTTCCAGAGAGAATATGTTTTTTTTAGAGAGAAAGTAAAAATGTCAAAATGAGAGAGAATTCTTTAGATGAGCTCCAAAGTCCCCTATTTATAGGGAAAAGTATGCATGCGTCATCAGCTGACACGTGTCATCCCCTGGGAGTGACATGTCACCAGGGGGTCCCAAAGTATCGATTCTCTGTTGGACTACCGGTCCCCGAATTCGCACTGCCCTGCACGCGCAGCATCTCTCTGCCTGTCTGAGAAGACTGACCACACCGCGGTAGCATGATCAGAGTAAGCCCGTTGCCCCAGCCATTGGTCCAAACCCTTACTGAATCCCACAAGGTGCGTCAGGAGACACGCAAAGAACCTGACAGCGATGAGGGTTTCCCCTGTAACCAGCTGCCAGGCGGACTAGGCACGATGCCCTCCAAAGACCTGCTCCCGTCCCGGAGTGACCCGAGGGTCATTGTTCTGGTGTGTCGACGATCAACAGTAACATGGGTGGATATGATCGCAGCTCAGTGCTCAGAGTCACGGAAGTCAAACCAGGCGACGATATCTTTGGGGTAACGAGCCTATCCCGCTGCGAGGGGTCCTCGTGCCGGTGCCCCTGGTGATTACGACAGCGATGGCTTACTGGTAACGAGCCCATCCCACTGCGAGGGGTCCTCATGCCAGAGGCCCCCGTGATTATAACGGCGATGGCTTTGTGGTAACGAGTCCATCCCGTGGTGGCGATGGCTTTGTGGTAACGAGCCCATCCCGTGGTGGCGATGGCTTTGTGGTAACGAGTCCATCACACTGCGAGGGGTCCTTGTGCCGGAGCCCCCCGTGATTATGACGGTGATGGCTTTATGGTAACGAGCCGATCCCATGGCGGTGATGACTTTGTGGTAACGAGTCCATCTCGCTACGAGGGGTCCTCGTGCCGTAGTCCCCCGTGATTATGACGGCAATGACTTTGTGGTAACGAGCCTATCCCGTGGGGGCACTGACTATGTGGTAACGACTCCATCCCGCTGCGAGGGGTCCTCGTGCCGGAGCCCCCCGTGATTATGACGGCGATGGCTTTGTGGTAACGAGCCCATCCCGTGGCGGCGATGACTTTGTGGTAACGAGTCCATCCTGGTGCGAGGGGTCCTCGTGCCAAAGCCCCCGTGATTATGACGGTGATGGTTTTGTGGTAACGAGCCCAACTCGTGGCGGCGATGACTTTGTGGTAACGAGTCCATCCCGCTGCGAGGGATCCTCGTGCCTGAGCCCCCCGTGATTATGACGGCGATGGCTTTATGGTAACGAGCCTATCCCGTGGCGGCAATGACTTTATGGTAATTAGTACATCCCACTGCGAGGGGTCCTCGTGCCGGGGCACTACGAGCAGAGCCCCACCAGAAACATGTAACATGATTGTGGCGCATGGGCGCGGTGACTACCGTCGTGAGATAATACTTAGTGCCGGGGCACGTATTATGAGAATGGCGCACGAGAGCAGCGGCGAGTGTCGTGAGACGATGTCTGGTGCCTGGGGACGTCATGAAAGTGGCGCGGCACATGGGCGCGGCGCATGGGAATGGCGATGAGTGTTAGAGAGCGTGCAGGTGATAGTTGTCGCGGAGACGGTACCCAGATGACAGTGCGCGACCGCGAGTGACGGTTGTTGCGACGACGGCGTGCAGGCGACAACGAGCATCATGTGATCACTGGTGGTGAGTGAGCACTGTAGAGAGTGCGTTGAGTGAGATGCCAGAGGGGTCAATAGCCCCCCCCCCCCCCCCCCCCAAGATAAGGGTGGCCGACCCCTCCTTAAAAAGGGTGGCCGACCCCCCTTTTAAAGAGGGTGGCCGACCCCTCTTTAAGGAGGTGGCTGACCCCCTTCTCAGGGAGGTGGCCGACCCCCTTCTCAGGGATGTGGCCGACCCCCTCAAGGGACTTGCGCTCTTCCAAGTGTTGGCGCCGCTAACGTTGCTACGTTGGCGACAAAAAAAGTGATTGCCTGTGAATGTTCGAAGGAAGACATACTTTGACCGACTGATGGTGTTGAATAATTGACTGGCGAATGGGTGATGTGTCGCGCAAAATGGGTCCCTTAGCGGGCCTTGGGGTGCGATCAAAATAGGTTGGGAACATTGTCTAAAGTACAAAAGCAAGCTCATTTGGAGACATTTTCATAGCATTCTTCACTTTCCCTTCATGAACAAACTTCTCCAATTCTTCTAAACAACCTTCTTCTTCAAGTCCTTCGTTAAAAGGGAAGCCTCAGCATCCATTTGATGAACAAAGAGACGATAGATAGACGCGAAAAGCTATGAGTATTACGATCAAAGTTAATCAAGGCGCTGCAAAAGTGTCAAAACAATCAATTTTACCCTATGGCAACTATTTTATCCTTAAAGTCCTCAAAGCCATTACAATTCTATTTACTTCCAAGTACCCACTGTTTTCACAACAAACATTTTCTTTCTGTAATGAGATGTCTTTAATTAAATGCCACTAATTGACATTAACTTTCATTTGTCAAAGGTGATAATGAAGGATTCAAATCAGAAAGTTACTTTCTCATGGTAAGAAACTAACTTCTGAAAATGTGTTCTCATTGATAAGGGATAAGTGTAGTTGGTTATTTATTAGTGGGTAGTTATTTTCTAAGTGGTAGTAGTTATTTTCTAAGTGGTAGTTTGTCTTTTAATGGTAACTATTTTCTATAATCTAGTTTGTAGTATAAATAATGGGTAAAAAAGGAACATGTGCAACGTCATCAAACCTTGAGACAAATCATAACTTGACATCAAGTCTTTTTTCATTCTTTTCTTTTTATTTCATGTTTAGAGGCTTTTGCTACCTAGACATAGGGATTTCAGTTTCCAGACTTGGGAACATTGTGCTCTGTAAACATTCGCAATCAATTAAAAGCTCTCTTTGTCTTTTTTGGGCGCACATTGTTTTCATTTTCAGTTTAGTTTTCAAATTTTTTATAAATCCTCAGCAAGTGGCAAAAACGAACTCACGTTAAAATTTGGAGTTTCCCCGTAAGCGCAAACACTAGCACGCCCTATATGACCCTTAAATCTAAAAAGGAAGCATGCCTAGTACAAGCAGTCATGTCAGAACCAACGGAGCCAATAATGGCACCGAAAACAATGTCACTGATGACAGGGGTAACGCTGAAGAAGCAAGGATCGCTCAGGCCATTACTGGTTTGAAAGGGAATGTAGGCTTCAACAACGACATTCCCAATGTAAGAGGTTCCAGTGGTGGGAATACCACTGAGTGTTGATACCAACGTAGCAACGACAATTGGTGTGACTGAAGCAATCAACAAGAATGATTGGACGATGGGTCAGGTTATTTCCTCGACTCAAATGCTACTATCATGGTATCTCAAGTAATGACTACTCTGTAGAGCCAAGTTGTGGCTTTTAGTAAAGCAGCTAGTAGTCGAGAACAATTGAATTCCAAAATAATTGAAGAAATGAGGAAAATGACAGAGGAAATAACTCCTCCATAAATGAATAGATCAAGGATTTATCAAAATAGATCCAAAGACAAACTTTGTCCATTGCCAAAATAGTGGACGTAAACTACAAAAAGGAAAAGCTTCTCTAAACCATCATGACGAAGCGGTAGAGGCAGATGTCTTTCCTATAAGGCTAGAAACAGTGGTGAGACAACCAATCGGCTTAAGTTCAATTCGCCCAAATGAGTCGAGTTAGTTCATTCCCAATCTAATTGACAGTGGTGTCCATGGGCCAAGCAGACGGAATTTTGCAAGGGCAAATGGGCTTGCAACTTGGCCTATTAACATCACAGTATTGAGAAGTGGGTCTTGCCAAAGGGGTCCCGATCAAGGAGATGAAAATGCTTACACCCCTCATCACAAAAGAGAAGCAAATGGCGTGTCCTTATTTGACAATCCAACACCCGAAGAGATTGGTGCAGTGATGAGGTCGACTGGCCTTGAAGATAGAGAGATGATATGAATATGTATGGGAGCACACGAGTTTAATCATGTCGGTGCAGGTTAGGGGTACAAGCCTATCAATAGGCCCGAATACAGATTGTCGTATCCCCTTGTGATTAATCAGATGGATGTTCCAAGAGGAATTAGAATTCCAGAATTTAGCCTTTTCCATGGGGTAAGGGAATCAGTCGACGAAGAACACATTGCAAAGTTTACCTTCCAACGTGGGGAACTTGGTCAAAACTTTGGTAATTAAAATGGTTCTAATACTCGTTAATTAGAGTTGCCTTCTCATGGTTCGCTAATCTGCCGCCCAACTCTGTGTTTTCTTGGGGAGACATGGAAAACTTATTCCATGCATAAATTTTTGAAATGGAACCAGAGATTTCCTTGGCAAACTAAGGCCAAGACAATTGTTAGGGGAAAATGCAGAACAATTATTAGAAAGGTTTAAGGTATCCAAAATAAATGCCAGAGTCCAGATTGGCGAACCTGGATCTTAATGGCTTGGATTTAGAAATTAGAAAAAGGTTTAAGTGTATGGAGTTCGGGAACGTCTTTGAACTTTCTTCCAGGATGGCTAGATACGAGACGCTGTTGACGGAAGAACAAGTTAGGACAAACTCATCAATGAGAACTTACTTTCAGGATCCCATCAATCTAGAAGGTGACGTGGCAGAAATGGTTGGAAATAAACCAGTGGTCTGTAAGCCACTAGTCAAAACCAGGAATCCAAGTAACCAAAACACCCACTCTGGGTAGAAAATTACCATAACACTCCCTGGTGCCCTTCGCACCGGAAAAATCTTGAAAAACATTTTAAAACACCCTTTTAAGCAATCTGAAGTTATTTTTGGGCTAAAAAGTGTTTCAAAAAAAAAAATTCGCTCGAAAAATGCCTAACAGGTCCGGATTGAACGCACAGAGGCCGGTTCCGCTAAAAATAGCTGTCGACCTCAAAATGAACCAAAATTTTAGACACTGAACACATCAGTAATATAAGGTTCTCCTAAAATTTTTGGATAAAAATAACCTGATTTGCTATACTAAATAAATCGAAAACCCTTTTTCACCGATACACTAATTTAGTACCCTTCACGGACACGAAAAAGTTCCCAAAAAATTTCAGTATAGATCTCATAAAAATAGCATGGGTTATTGTTTTTCACTTGGCCAAATTCTGCTAAAAAATGCCTTAAAATTACTTAGTAATCTGCTGTAAAAGTAAAGGGTATTAGCTACGCGATATAAAATCAAGAGCTACTCGACTAACAACATTTAAAATAACAAACATAATTAAAAACTCTAGAAACTTTAAACAACATATTGTCTTAGCTACATAAGGTTACTGTAAAGTTTTAGAATTTAATAACTGAAATTATTATTTTAAAATACACCAAAACCTCTTTTTCAGATAAAATCATTTAGCGCTCTTCTTAAACACAAAAAAATTGAAGAAACTTCCAGATCATAGGTCTCGTAAATATAATAAGGGCTAGTCTTTCTCACTTTGTCTAAATAAATTTCCAGACATTTTTTAAAAATTGGGAAAGAAACTGCCGAAATAAAATCTTCTTTAGCAACACTTTTTTATTTCAGGACTAAATCTGAGCTTTTCCCTCTCTCTGAACTTCTTCTTCTCCAAAAAAACTAGCAGTCCCTTACCCTTTCCTCGAGCACACACGTCACCCAATCTAATCCTCACTCATTTCCACTCGTATGACACACACAAATTAACACACACACACATTCATACACTCAACGCACACACTCACAGCAACACACGCAAACTGCTCCCTTACATGCACACAATTCTAGCATACGCATACCACCCCTGAAAATATACATACACACACACACACACACACACACACACACTAAATTACATAATAATAAGATTTCCACCAATTTTCCCCCCCCCCCCTTTCCCCCCCTCCTCCTCTCTTCTCTGCCGAATTTCTCTATCTTCTTTGTTTCTCTTTTTTTCTTTTCCTTCTCTCTTTTTTTCTTTTCCTTCCTATTCTTCTTTTCTTGCTTTCCTTTCCTTTCTTCTTCTTTCTAGCTCATTTTCTTTTCCTTTTCTTCTCTCTCTCACTCCCCCCCCTATCTCTCTCTCTCTCTCTTACCTATGTGTTGGTATATACCTCTCCCCACAATCTGGTTAGTCACCCCTTCTTAAACAAGAGGTGGCAATCATGCCCAATACATAGCTACACATGCACTTACTTATGAAATTTGTAAACTAAACCCCAAACTTTTGTATAATTACATTTAAGGCGCAAAATTATTCTATTCTTTGTTAATTGAAAACTAACCCTAGATATCCCCAATATATATATATATATATACCATCACTCAATTTATTATTTTTCACCTAAAAAAATAATTTACATTTTAGCCCCTAAAGTTTTCATAATTACAACATGGCCCAAAACTTTTCAAAATTACATTTTGACTGCGACACCCTCAACCCTGGTGACATCATCGGGCTGAGTTATCGACCATAATCACACTCATAACCCTGTGCAAAATACAGAGCACCTACACCTTCATACATCATTAATAGACGCTCCAAATTGTGTCCTTAAAAAAAATTTCTGACGAAAATATATATCATACTGCAGTGGAAGACTTTCAAGTCCTTAAACAACATATACATTTACAACGTAATACATGACTATTAGTCGTGTAGCTCCTCTCGACGTACCCCACAGCTCCATCTTTGTCTTACCATTTCTAGCTTATCTCACCTCGCTCAACTTGTCTAGCTTGTTTCCTTGCCTTTCCTAGAGGTTTCTCCTTAGACAATCTTATAACCTGCACAACACAACATAAAGAATGAGTGCAAATCGTCCAGTAAAGACAACACGAGGAGTATCGTGTACAAGTGATTCGAGAGACTCGGAGGAATAATAACCATCTCAATGATAGCAATGAATCAAGAGTTTACAATAAATTTCAGCATCAACGTAATTTGTCGAACGATATTTTTCTTTCGTTAGACTGAGCGGATCCAAGGCCCAAGAGAACAACATTACTGCCACCTCCTCATGGACAAGACTGACTGACTAACTAACTATACAAGTGTACACTAAACCAAGAATCGCAAAAGTAAACATCAATAAAATGCAAAGGTAAACATCAGTGAAACACATGTCATTAAAATCATTAACATCGAAATAAAATCAAATGCAATGCAACTCAGACAAAACAAACTGGACTTGACCAGACATGACTGACTTGACTCGAGCGACATACATCATCCTTATTTTGATCATATTTCGTAGGCCATCCTCCTCATTTTGATGTTTCATGATATGGGATGTTCATCTCAGTCTCAAATAATCAAAAGAGACACTGTCATCAAGATGGGAACTCATAAAAAGTGTTTGTCCCTAACCGCCTTACAGCTAACACAACAAGGCTTCATCACGGGGCATACTAGGGGAAAATTATTCCACCTTATGTCCTCAACAGCACAACTCAAACAAGAGATACCAGGTCAAGAGATCAACCGGTGTTTCAAACATAACAACAAGAATTTTAACATAAGCATCATCAATAGGGCGGACTCGGGAGAAATTTAATCACAAGTCCGCAACAACGTACTTAACTAATAGAAATATCAGTTATCAATAATTGTCGACATCTCATAACCACAGCACCACAATTTCTACATAACATCATCAATCAACGACATGGCGGACTTGAGAGAAACATGACCACAACTCCTCAACAATGTTCTTAATTAAAAGAAACATCGGTTGTCAATAATTGTCGACATCTCACAACAATCACATAACAATCTCTACGCAACATCGTCACCAACGTCAAACATGTGTGCTAATTGAATCGAATCATAACATACTAGAACACGCATTACCCTTACTAAACTGCATCAAAAAAGCAGACTAAGAAAAATTATTCTACCTTAAGTCCTCAATAGCATTCAAATATACGAATACCAGTCACAATGACTACCGATGTCCAATCATAATGACAGGATTTTAACATAAACGTCATCAACACGACATGCTAATCGAGACAAAGAATTAGCATAACAGAACCGCATTGTCCTTACCTGATTGGCTTATAGCCAAAGCAACTCACAACCTCTGATCACATCGAGCAAGATCACCTAATTAAAGAAGACCTTGTTCGTCAGGCATCGTTCAAACATATATGCACATTTTATTCTACCCTTCCATCTAACCGTTCATAGCGTTTTACGACGACTAGTTATTCCGATCCGATGGTTGGATCCTTAACCTAGCCTTATCGACGCATCCATAATAAAAAAAATCCTTCATTTTAAGTGTATTAACGTCATTCCTCACTTCCCGCCACTCCGGACGCCATATTATGCACGTTACCAAAAGGTTAGCCCCAACATGGCAAATTATCAAAATACTCCCTGATGGCCGCGACACCACTAACACCTCAAAAACCATTTTTTAGATGCACTACATCTATTTCCGGAGCAAAAAGTCCCTCGAAATTTTTTATAGGAAAATTTATCAAAACACCCATGATCGCCATCGCCCCAACAAAACTCTCAAAGCCACTTTAAAACATATTTATAAGCATCTCCATTCATTTTTTGGACTAAAAATCCCTCCGAAATTTTTTTTCGCTTAAAAATTCCTAATCGACAATTAACGAAACGCTCGAAAATCGGTTCCGCTAAAAATAGCTATCGGCTTCAAAATGCCCCGAAACTTTAGCCATTGAAACATCTCACCATTTTAAGGTCCTTATAAATTTTTTGAGCAAAACTAAGTTGGTTTGCTATTTTTAAATTCACCGTGAAATTTTACAACGACCACGTCAGTTAACCCCCTTCCCCACCTCGGAAAAATCTGAAATTATTGTCAATGTAGATTTCTTAAAAACAACTAGGATTTTTTCTTTACACTTTTCTAGAACCTGTCCCGAGCTATTTTTAAAATTCAGAAAGTGGACTATTTAAACTCTAGCTACCTTTAGCGACACTTGCAGTCACTGTTCATCATCAACCTGAATAAAACACAGAACAGCACAGCACAGCACAACAGCAGCAGTTGCTGCCCCGTCCTCCCCCTTCACCCCATCTCATGCACATAGGCCTCCCTCCACTCACACTTACCTTGCAAACAAACCCCACGTCTTCCCCCTACACTTTTTCTTCCTCATAACCCACCCCCACACAACTTTGTACCCACAAAACACTCACTTCACCCAGCAACACTGCTGATGTAGCAGCAGTGTGCTGCCCCACGCACACCCAGCCCTTAACACACACTCACACATCACACTACAACACACACCTCTCAACACCCCCCCCCCCCCCCCCCCCCCCCCGCACCCCTTGCAGCTCCCATAGCTGCCCTTCCCCTTCCTTTCATCCTCCCACACACAAAAATACGCACACCATACACCATGAAAAAAACCTCCACGGCTGGGTTCCATATCCATGAACAAAACATAAATTTTAATTCAATTGAAGCCCTAATTACATGGAGAAAGAGATTATCCTAAGGCTTGTAGATTTTTTTTCCTCTTTTTCTTTTTTTTTCTTCCTTCTTCCTCCCTTTTCTTCTTCCATTCTTCCCTTGCTTTTTTCTTCTTTCTGCCGATCCCCTGTTTCTACTTTCTTCCCCTTTTTTTTCTTTCTTTTCTTCCTTTTTCCTTCTTTAATTCCACATAAATTCATTTTTATTCTTTAATGTTCCTATTCACCTCCTTTTAAGTAGGAGGTGCCCAATTATCTTCCAATTTCCCTCTCCCTCACGACACCTCTCCATGACACTAATCACAAATTTCCAAAATTGTAATTTAGCCCCTCAACTTTCTCATAATTGCACTTTGACCCCACAGCTTTCATAAAATTACATTTTGGCCCCCAAAGCCAAACTAACCCCTAATTTTCATTTCTAATACTCGAGTATCGATGGAAAAAAATGCTACCGATAAAAATAACATCCTCAATTAATATAATTTGCGGTTAGATTAAATTAAGGTATTTCTGGGTATTACATTGACCCCAAAACCATTTTAACATTTCATACTATACTAATTTCGGAGTATTGCTCAAAATTATCGCCCTTTTATTTTTCAGATCAGCAGATAATAACTTTAGATAACTCAAAATAGTATGGGATGTTACAGGCTTGCCGCCAAGACTCGGGGACGCTCCCCGAAAATGATCCACGATGCAAAGATGGAAAGACTTTTTAAAGTGAGTTTGAATGACTAGAATTCTCGAGAGATACAACGTATCACTTCACAAAGAAATGGTATACAAGCTCTAAAGAGAATAAGTTTTTTGACCGACCAAGACCTAGATAATAGACCCATCAAAGTGAAGGCGAATGACTCTACTTATAGTGTTCAGGATCGCAGAATCTGATAAGATTGGCCATGCCAATCTGCAAGGTTGGAGATAAGTTAGAATATTGGATAAAATCGCAGATTGACAAAAGTCAATTAACTTGCTAGTTCATCGAAAATTGGTCGGTTCATCCCACAAACTAAAAAAGTGGTTTTCCCAAATTTTGAGGTATTATCTGCCCTCAATTCTGTAATTATCTCTTATTTCGCAGATGAGATGTACCATATTCAAGATAAATAATACTTTAACCATATAAATCATGGATTTAATCTTTGCATCAGGGATAATTCAGAAATTATTTCCCTAAATTATTCGGACAAACTAAATCAAATTGAATAACACAATCTAGACATTGGAGTGGACTTACACAACTCGACTGACAGTGGACTGGACTGGACATGCTACTGCTGGATTGAACTATTGGTCTGCACAAGACAAGAGGACTTGGACTTAACAATTGGACTGCACAGAATTGGATTAATGAATTAACTAAGTCACATTACTAGACCTAAATTCAATAATACACTCTAATTAATAATAAAGCCTACTAATTATTTATTTAAGAATAACTACAAAAATGGGGTGTCTACACCCGTCTTGAAGGAGACATGTCATCCGAATCAAAGGTAGACAATTTCTTGAATTAGTCAGGGCCAAAAGACCGAGTGAGAAAGGGTTGAGGCCGCAGAATTTCAACAAAGTAAGAATAATTGAAAGCAACAACCAAAGGTATAAGGGGAAATTTCACCTAAGGACAGTCGATGGCCGTACGTGAGGAAATGTGTCATGACAAGAACCCACAACTAAGCTCGTGAGCTAGGTCTGTGACCGGTCGGAGACCCACTAGACTCCCACCGGGCCTTACTTGCTAAAACCAATAGAAACTACAACAAAACTAAAAATTTTACATCTTTAAATATATTTTTAATTCCTAATTTTGATATAAAAACTTCTTACGACAACATTTATGTTGCAACTCAACTCATCTTTTGCAGTCTCCGGAGCTCCACTAAACACTTCTAATCTCACGCTCGTCACCATCACCTTACTTTCAAACCTAAACTACAAGTAAGGAGTGAGCTTCCACATGCTCAGTAAGTAACCAATGACCTAACTAGCTGGACCGTGGCATGTCAGGAAATACCTTAAAGTACAAGGTAACAACTTTACCGAGTAAAAAAATATAAAGCCTAAAAGGAAATTTTATTCCATAAAAACACAACAGTATAAAGCATAGTAAAGCATATAAGTAAAGCAGTTATGAGGGCATAAGAATCATCGAGCAATAAAATTATCATCCTCCTGTTTTAATTCAAAACATCTCAAACAGTGTACTGCGACCAGCGTACATAGCCCCACTGACTTGGGCTCAGAATGCCACCTCGGAATAATCAATAAAGTGGAAGCAAAGGTGACCACGTGAAATAGTAACGCGCATTACGTCAACGTACATAGCCCCGTTGACAAGGACCTGAAATCTAACATTCCCTCGTTAGATATGGGGCACAGTAACCGAGTAAGCAAAATTGTTCTTTTCATTCATCGTAAACCATTGTTTTAAACACTGATGGTCAAACTATCCGACTTCACTTCAGTACTCTTCCGAAACAATTCAATTCTAAAACATGACAAATCCGAAAACCATCTTACTTCGCACTAAGCATTTCAATGAAAATTCCACAACAAACATTTACATGTTGTTCCAAGTTTTAACGAGAAATAGTTGTTGCTAAAAGCAGTTCATATTCTGTAAACAACTCTTTTATTAAAGAAAAAGATAAATGTCACTAAAATAAGTTCATTTCTTACGGACCTACAATGCTTTTTCAAAAGTACATAAACATATATTCTTTATATAAAAATACTAGATGGATCGAAAGGTCACTTACTCAACCGCTTAACCGAGTCCGGTAATATCCTTTGAATCTGACCTCTGTTGCCTCCTACTGGATCTGAACAACAAATTAGCGATAGGTTAATTCCTGTAGCGTAAATATTAACTCATAACGTAATGAAATATCTTGACTTCTACCCTTCCCACTTAACAGGTCATGAGCTCTTGCTACAACTGGATCTCAAACCGACACAAGGGTTATACCCTTGCCTCTCTCAATTCCTAACAATCCCAATGCTCAAATATACATGATTGGTAATTTTGCCGCTGGGTATGAAAAATTACCGAAACAACCCTCGTGCGTAAAATTAACAAAACACCCTTCTTATATCTAAATCATCATAACATCCTTCTAGCACGTAAAACCATCAACAAGATATTCCTCTTGTAGGTAAAATTACCAATACCCCCCTCCCCTCTTGGGTGGAAATTTACCAAAATACCCCGTATCTAATGCACCAAAAAATCTGAAAAAGGCTTTAAAATACTATTTTAGGCAATTTGAAGGGATTTTTGAACTAGAAAGTGCTTCGGGCATTATTTGCTCATAAATCCTAAACGAAATCTAAATCGAGCGCTAGGAGTCCAATTTTATTAAAACTATCAATCGGCATCAAAATGCCATAAATTTTTAAATACTGAAGTGTCTCAACAAAATAAGGTTACTGAATAAAATTTTAAGCTAAAAAGAGGCTAATTGCTATATGAAATAAATTAAAAATTCTTTTTCCAAATAAAATCATTTAAGGCACTTCGCGTACCAGAAAATTCCCAGAAAATTCCATGACGTAGATCTCATAAAAATAAGAGGGGTTTTTTTTTTGTACTTGGGCCAAACTAAGCCAATAAGTAGCTCGAAAAATTCAAGGTTTAGGCTGTTGGGAAGTAAATAGCCTTTAGTGACAATTATAGTCACTATTCACCAGCTTAACGATTAAAGAAAGACACTACTTCACCTCAGACACACACACCCCTAAACACATATGGCTTCATGCTACTGCATTTCTAGATTTCCTCTTCACCACAATGCACATACTCTTAAACATTACACACATTCTCACACACTCGTCACTCACCAATCTACACTACACTACACTACACACACACACACACACTGCTGCACCAGCAGCAGTGTACCCCCTTTCACCCTCTGCTTTTCTCTCAAGCACAAATTGCACACATGTATTCTTACTTCAATTAAATCTTCACACAACACACATGCATTTCACTCACTCACCTCTTACGGAATCACTCACAATCATCAGGAGTCCACCCAAGACACCACTGCTGCAACATCAGCAACGTTCTTGCATGCACAGTGTGGTTACACACATTCTGAAATCCCTTGAACCACACATGCATCAAGCTCAAATTTCCTTAATATTCTAACACTTCTTAACACTCAATTTAGACTAGCACTTACCCATTGATGAAGAGATTTAGATTCAGGGATCAAGGACGCAGAAATTACTAATCGCATTATCTTATTCCAATTACTTATCTATGCTAGCAATTCATACCAACCACTTTGCAACCTATGTCGATTACCAACAACATGCAGATTTTATCTAATGGCATACAAGAAAACCTGACTTAGCGATCTCGAGATTTTTTTCTTTCTCTTCTGCACTTGATCAAACCTTCCTCCTACTGACTCCTCATGCTAATATTAGTGTACTACTCTCTCATATGTAACCTCATTACAAACCCTTTAGACTCCCTCATGCATTTTCATTCCTTCATAGTTATGTCAACGGTACAAGACCTTCCTTCTTCCACCGATCCATTTCCCTTTTCATTTCTTAACTTCTCGCTTCAACCATTTTTTATTTCTCTTCTTCACTTCTCTGTCATTGACTTTTTCGTTTCCCTCTCTAATTACCTAAAATTTCTCTGGCCTTTACTTTCATTTCCTTTTTCGTTGCTAGTTGATTGGCCCCCGTTTATTTTTTCCATTCCATTCTGCTCTCTCTCTCCCTCGTATTATCTGATTCTCTTTTGACTCCTCTTTCTTCCTTTTCGAATGCCTCCAATCTCTTCCGATTTTTTTCTCCCTTATTCTCTTTTAAATTTTCTGATCTCTCTCCCTCTTTCTTCTCTCAATATTCATATTAATCCCCAAATTAATTGTAACTTTCAAAGTTACCCCTCACTGTCATATTTCTCTTAGGTTTTTGATAGTTCACGCACAACATACATTCCTAAGAGGACAACAAACTTCTGAAGAGCCTCCAACAAATTCCTAGGAAGAGAGCTCCTGGGATTTTGCACATTGGTTTAAGCTAAGAATTTATTTCGATTATTTAATTGAGGTTCGTAGTAGGAACCCTATGAAGTTTTGTTATTGTTAGAACCCTAATTGGATCCTTTGAGTATATTGATTTTTAGGGCTTCAGATATATTTGGATTGAGAAGATCAAAGCTTTGAGTTAATTGTGCAATTAGAGGTAAGAGTTTTCTCACGCATTTATTCCATCTGAAATCTAGGTATCGGTATTTTCTTCAATTGGTTTATTGTTTGGAAGGGATTAATTGGTGCTCTAGAACGCTAATTGCGTTCTTGATCGTATACTAAATTGGTTATTGACTTTGATCCGCGATCTGTTATTACTAATTTATAGTAACTTCAAAAGTCCGTATCTTTTTTGTTCTTGTCCAATTTCCGTGTTCTTATAATTTTTGAAAACCACAAAGAGTCTACTACAAATTTTAGTTTTGAGTTTTCCCAAAATCTGATTAATTATTTTAAATCAGACCTTAATATTTTTATGCTTATATCTCTGCTGATTCAAGTCAGCCAAATTCGATTTACTGTATTTTATTCACTTCTCATTGGTTTTTAACGATCTTGGACATTCTAAAATCCTTGAAGAGTCTTCTTCAACTTTAATTTAAGGTTCTATTAGAATCCTTTTGGTTCTTGGTCGAAATTGAGTTTGAAAATTGATGGTTAGTGCAGACTTTTCTGTTTTTGACATTGTAAATCAGCCCACTTCGATTTGCTCTATCTCTTTTACGTCTTATTTGTTTTTGATGATTCTAGATATTATGGAATCCTTAAAGAGTCCTCTTTAACGTCTTAGTTTTGTGTTTTACTAGAGTCCATCTATTTCCTGATTGAAATTTAATTTGAAAGTTATTAGTCAGTGCGGAAGTTGCTGAAAGTTATTTGTACACTTCATTGTTAAAGTTGCCCTTGAATAAAACTATTTTGCGTATAATCATGTGAACAAGAATGACTTTGTCCGCTTCAAACTCTTGGTATTTATTAAATTGATTGGATATATGTTTTTATAATCAGGTGAGCAGTGTCACAGTGTATGTGACTTATTTGTTTACGACTTATCCACGTAGATTGAAATATGCGCTAGCTTAGCGGGATGAGATAGAAATCATGATTTTAATATCTGAACCTTGTCTCACGTGTCAGTGATGGCACGCGTGATACAATTTTGAATGGCTTCCCAAGTTTTCGTCTTTATACTAATTGAATATTTAAAATTTTAAATCTGATATGTTTGAAAATATTTTTGAACTTATCTGAAGTTTCATTGAATTCACTGGAGTCTTTATGAAATATAGAATATTGTTATCTGAACTAGTGGAATCGTTTCAAACTAAACGTTGTATTGTTTTGAACATATAGAAACCTTTTGACACACTGCAAATGTGATTATGTATGCAAATTCATTTATGACATTGTATTGTCACTAGTACAAGCTATTTGATCTTGTGCTAATCTGATTTTTGAATTGAAAGTTAGTGCATTGGTTTTGGTATTCGCCATGCACCTTTGGTATCGTATCTTATCAACTCCAAGTATCAATTTTCAATATAGCATGCTTTGTTCTCTGTGGGTAAGTGTATGTGATTGTTTTTAGTGGGCTTTGTGCTCAGCCCTTACTTTCAGGTTATCAGTCAGTGTTCAGAGTTGTGCAAATGATTATAAGACATGACTAAGTAATAAGCTTTTTAGTGAAGGATTTTCATTTTATATTTATTGTCGAATAAATTCTAAGAGACAACTAAGTAGCCTTTCTTATATTTTGGTTTAGATTTTATCTTGTAAATCTGTGTTGGAGTAATTGAGGACAATATAACTATTTTATGCTGGTGTGGCATTGCCGATATTTATTGAGACTTATTGTTAGATGCTCTGAGTACCCAATTAGGAGACTCTTGGACATTTTGAGGGTTTTTCTGACTTTGATTATTTGTAGTTAACGTTCCGAAAAATTGGGGGATTGAGTCAGAAAAAGCCTCAACATGTCCAAAAGTCTTCAAAATTGGGTATTCAGAGCATCTAACATTAAGTCTGCAAGAAATATCGATAAATGCCTCATCGGCTTAAAACAATTACATTGCCTAAATTACTCCTCCACGGAGCTCCAAAATAAAATCTAAACCAAAATATAGCACAAAGGCTACTTAGTTGCCTCTTACAGTCTATCTAACAATAGATATAAAAGAAAAGTTCTTCATTAAAAAGCTTCTTACTTAGCCATGCCTTATAATCCGTTTCACAACTCCAAACACTGGCTGATAACCTGAAAGTAAGGAGGAGGAGGAGGAGGATGGGGGGGGTGGTAGCACCAATGAATTTCTTCCAAACAATAAACCAATTGAAGAAAAAATCGATACTTAGATTTCAGATTGAATATATGCGTGGAAAAACCCTTACCTCTAATTGCACAATTAACTCAAAGCTTTGATCTTCTCAATCCAAATATATCTGAAGCCTTAAAAATCAATATACTCAAAAGGATCCAATTAGGGTTCTAACAATAACAAAACTTCATAGGGTTCCTACTGCGAACCTCAATTAAATAATCGAAATAAATTCTTAGCTTAAACCAATGTGCAAAATCCCAAGAGCTCTCTTCTTAGAAATTTGTTGGAGGCTCTTTTGAAGTTTGTTGTCCTCCTATGGATGTGTGTTGTGCGTGAACTATCAAAAACCTAAAAGAAATATAATTATATTCTTAAAATATTTAGAATTGCAAAAATACCTATTATGTCTCCAAATTCTCTAATTTTACAAATTGGTCAAGCTAAAGCCCAGATTTAAATTGGGTCATCTAATCCCAAAGTATAACCTACTTTTCGGAAAGAAAAATCTAAATTGGTTCTTAGGCCCACCATTTAATTCAAAGTCACAATACATACTAATTCGTACTTATACAAGTATCCTGATTAAAAAAAATCTGGGGTGTTATTCCTAACCCTGTGTTCGGGTATTACATTATTTTCCCCTTAAAGAAATTTCATCCTCGAAATTTGGTATTCACCAGATTGCTTCTCTTAATTATGCCTGATCTCATCCCCTATCATAACACCTCACTTTGGTCACATTAATCCACCAAGGAAAATTACCTCAAATATCAATACTCTTAAATCACAAGCTCCGTAACACAAGAATCTCTTAACATTGACCATGTCTCTATTTATGCCATTAAAACGTCGCTAAACAGTGAAGTCTCACCAAACGTGCAATGGATGCTAATAGTTTAAATAGATTTATTATAAATAACCGTCATCTTAATTTGAGACCAGAATATTACATTCTCCTCCTGTTAAAAGAAATTCGTCCTCGAATTTCATAACATGTACAATGTCTAAGCAGTACGCTTTCGCTACGTAACTCTGATATCAACCAACACAATAGCGGTGTACTGCCTAAACTCCGCACCGAAATTTATGATCCAAGAATATTAAACGTCATGATTCCTATTTAGGTCATAATGCTAAGCTCGAACTTACAAGGTCATCACTTACGTTCTAAAACCTGTAGAACTTCAAGAGACCACATAACTTCCAAAAGTCCCAATGTCTATATGATCACGTAAACTATAGTCTTACATTACCTTTATCTAGTTAGTATGCTACATGCATCTTCATAACCGTGGGGAGGTTTTTGGCAACTAGAAGCACATTTCTCCAAACCATCGTAAGGCAGCTTCATCTAAACAAAGTAAGTTCTCTTAATGGTATATATTACCTTCAAAACGTAAGTCATAAGCACTAATTGTAACCTAAGCAAACTTCAGATTATCACTTAGGGTTCTATAACCACACCAGTGGGATCATTATTTCGACTCTAATATCACAAGACTGTAATGCTTTAATACCATTTCTATCATAACCCGAACTTATAATTGGGCCCGTGAGCTAGGACTGTGACCAGCCGCAGACCTACTGGACTCTTACCAAGGGTTTTGCCATGCTTTACTTGCTAAAACCAATAGAGACTACAACAAGACTAAAACTTTTACATCTTCAAATACATTTTCAATTCCTAATTTTGATATAAAAACTTCTTACGACAACATTTATGTTGCAACTTAACTCATCTTTTGCAGTCTCCGGAGCTCCACTAAACACTTCCAATCTCACGCTGGTCACCATCACCTTACTTTCAAATCTAAAATACAAGTAAGGTGTGAGCTTCCACATGCTCAGTAAGTAACCAATGAGCCAACTAGCTAGACCGTGACATGTCAGAAATAAGTTAATGTACAAGGTAGCAACTTTACCGAGTAAAAATACTTCAAAGCATAAAAGGAAATTTTATTCCATAAAAACTCAATAGTGTAAAGTGTAGTAAAACATGTAAGCAAAGCAATTATGTGGGCATAAGAATCATCAAGCAATAAAATTATCATCCTCCCGTTTTGATACAAAACATCTCAAATGATGTACTACGGTCAGCGTACATAGCCCCACTGACCTGGGCCCGAAATTTCACCTCGGGATAATCAATATAGTGGAAGCAGGGGCAACCACGTGAAATAGTAATGCACATTACGCCAACGTACATAGCCCCGTTGATAAAGGCCTGAAATCTAACATTCTCTCGTTGGATATGGGGCATAGTAACTGAGTAAGCAAAATCGTCTTTTTCATTCATCGTAAACCATTTTTTTAAAACAATGATCGTCAAACCATCCCACTTCACTTAAATACTCTTTCAAAATAGTTCAATTCTAAAATACGTCAAATCCGAATAGCATCCTACTTCGCACTAAGCATTTCAATGAAAATTCCACAACAAACATCTACAGGCCGTTCCGAGTTTTAACGGGAAATAATTTTCGCTAAAAGCCGTTCATATTATGTAAACAACTCTTTTATTAAAGAAACAAATAAATGTCACTAAAAGCAGTTCATTCCTTGTAGACCTACAATGCTTTCTCAAAAGAACATAAGCATACATGCTTTATATAAAACACTAGGTGAATTGAAAGGTCACTTGCTCAACCGCTTAACCGAATAGGGTAATTTCCTTTTGAATCTGACATCGGTTGCCTCCTACAGGATCTGAACAATGAATTGGCGATAGGTTAATTCCTGTAGCGTAAATATTAACTTATAATATAATGAAGTATCTCGACTTCTACTCTTCCCACTGAACCGATTATCTCTTGTTACAACTAGCTATCTCAACCCGACACTAGGGTTTTACCCTCGCTTCCGAAGGTGTACTCACACCACAATTTTCTTAGTTCTATGAGCGCACTAACATGGTTCTCTCAATTCCTAGCAATCTCGATGCTCAAATATGCATGACTGTTAATTTTGCCTCTGGATATGAAAAATTACCAAAATACCTCTAGCGTGTAAAATTATGAAAAACACCCTTTTTATATCTCAATTACCATAACATCCTTCTAGCACGTAAATCATCAAAATATCTCTATCATTTGAGAATTTACCAAAATATCCTCTTGTAGGTAAAATTACCAAAAACCCCGTTCTTAGGTGGAATATTATCAAAACACACCCGGGTGTCTAATGCACCGAAAAATCTGAAAATGCTTTAAAATACCATTTTAAGCAATATGAAGTGATTTTTGAACTAGAAAGTGCTTTGGGCATTATTTGCTCAAAAACTCCTAACCGTAATCTAAATCAAACGCTAGAAAGCCATTTTTATTAAAACTATCAATTGGCATCGAAATGCCATGAATTTTTAGTCTCAACAAAACAAGGTAACTTTAAAATGTTCAGCTAGAAAGAGGCTAATTCGCTACATGAAATAAATCAAAAACTCTTTTTCCAAATAAAATCATTTAGTATACTTCGCGTACCCAGAAAAATCCCAAAAAATTTCATGATGTAGACCTTATAAAAGGTTTAGGCTGTTGGGAAGTAAATGGCTAAACACACACACACACACTGTTCTTCATCCCGTTCCCCTGTTCATCATCCCTTCAGCACATACCCCATCAAAATCACCAACACCTAGCAAGATTTGGATTCAATACACAGATCAACTTTCCCCCTTCATCACACACATTTCAACACCTTTCCCATTAACACATTATATACACAACCCATGGATTCTCCATGCAAACACCACTGTTGCAACAGTAGCAGTGTACATAACACACACACACACACCTGTTCATCACACACATTTCACCCTCTGCTTTTCTCTCAAACACAAATTGCACACAAGTATTCTCATTTCATTTAAATCTTCACACAACACACATGCATTACACACACTCATCTCTTACTGAATCACTCACAATCATCAGGAGTCCACCCAAGACACCACTGCTGCAACAACAAATCCTTCAATCACACATGCATCAAGCTCAAATTTTCTTAATATTCTAACACTTCTTAACACTCAATTTAGACTAGCAATTACCCATTGATGAAGAGATTTAGATTCATGGATCAAGGACGTAGAAATTACTAATCGCATTATCTTATTCCAATTACTTATCTATACTAGTTGTTACTACTTAAATCTTAATCGGGACCACATGTAGGAAATGAGCCTGCAAAATAGAAACACAGAGTGACCACCGGGAATGGTACTTGATATCAAATTCACCCAGTTCCACTGACCAGTTTACCAATCTCCCCGTCGCATCAGGATTTTGGAGAACTTTCCCCAATGGCTGATCAGTCAACACAACGATGGTGTGCGACTGGAAGTATGGTCTCAGTTTTCTCACCGATGAGACAAGGGCAAGGGCCACCTTGTCTATTCGAGGGTACCTCGTCTCCACGGCTTGTAAGATCTTGTTCATGTAATAAATAGGTCTTTGCTTGCCTTCCTTTTCTCGGATTAAAACCGTGCTGACCGCTACTTCGCTAACCGATAAGTATAAGAACAAGTCTTCACCAGTAACTGGTTTTGTAAGAAGCGGCGGGGACGATAGATAACGCTTCAATTCTTCAAACGATTTTTGGCATTCTTCAGTCCACTCAAAATCTTTCGCCTTCCTGATAGCCTTAAAAAAGGGAAGGCATTTTTCCGCTGATTTGGACATGAACCTTCCTAAAGAAGCCATTCTTCCTGTAAGCTCCTGAACCTGCTTGATTGTATTAGGCGACTTCATGGCATGAATAGCGCCTATCTTCTCTGGGTTGGCTTCGATACCCCGCTGAGATACCATGAATCCTAAGAACTTCCCTAACGCTACACCAAACGCACACTTGAGTGGGTTTAGCTTCATGTTGTAAGCTCTCAGGATGTCTCAAAGGTTTCTTTGAGGTCTTTCACATGAGGCTCCGCTTCTACACTCTTTACCAGCATGTCATCCACGTATACTTCCATATTTTTCCCGATTGAATCGCAGAAGATCATGTTAACAAGGCGCTGATAAGTTGCCCCCGCGTTCTTGAGTCCGAAAGGCATGACTTTGTAGCAATATAATCCCCGTTCTGTAATAAAAGAGGTTTTGGGAATATCGTCTACGCACATCTTGATCTGGTTGTAACCAGAATACGCATCCATAAAACTCAACAGCTCATGACCCGAAGTTGCATCAATCAATATATCAATTCATGGTAGCGGGTAACTGTCCTTTGGGCAGGCCTAGTTGAGGTCAGTGAAGTCGATGCATATGCGCCAACGGTCGCTCGACTTGAGTACCATCATGACATTGGCGATCCAATCAGGATATGATATCTCCTCAATGAATCCGGCTGCCAACAACTTGTCAACTTCTTCCTCGATTTTTACCTGTCTTTCTGGAGCGAACGTCCTCTTCTTTTGCTTGACCGGCTTCTTGAGCGGGTCCACATTCAATTTATGGGTGATCACTTCCGGATCAATCTCGGGCATATCTGATGTCGTCCAAGCGAAGATATCTGAGTAGCTTCGCAATCAGTCCACAAGCTTGAGCTTGAGGTCGTCTGACAAGCCTGTCCCTACCCTTACCATTTTCTCTTGATTTCTTGGATATAGCTCGATATCAATGAGGTCTTCAACGGGCTTACCTCTCTCGACTTTGGTCTCATCCCTCAGATCTTCAATCATGAGGGTTTCTTTGGCTCTGTTTCGGCATGACGCCATGTAGCACTGCCAAGCCACCACCTGGTCTCCCTTGATTTCCCCAACTCCATTCTCCGTGGGGAATTTCATTTTCATGTGGTATGTTGATACCACCGCCCTTAATTGGTTTAACGCTGTTCGGCCCAAAATTGCATTATAGGCCGAAGGAACGCGTACCACCACGAAATCTAGCATGAGCTTAGCTTGGGTTGGAGGGGCACCCACAGTCACTGGTAATGCAATAATTCCCTCGCAAGCAACAGGGTGGTTAGAGAAACCGTATAGAGGCGTATCTATCTTCCGTAAGCGGTCGGATGGGATGTTCATTTTTTGAAACGCCTCATAAACAAGTACTTCCGCTGAGCTCCCATTATCTACGAGGATTCTTTTCATGTCGAAGTTTCCCACCCGAAGTGTAACTACCAGAGGGTCGTCATGAGGTGTTCTTGTTTCTCCCACATCGTCATCAGAGAAGGATATTGTTGGGGCCGGTTCTTTCTTCTGCTTTTTAGTCGACGGTCCCACAGTTGTGAGGACTTCCTTTATGTAAGCTTTTCGTCCTTGTCCGGAAGAGCCTCCTGCGGCGATTCCTCCCGAGATAATATTGATGACGCCCGCATTTTCTTGCACTTCTTCTCTTCCTGCTAAAGGAGTGGCTTCCCTCTTTTCATTTCTTCGATTGACATACCCTCGCAAGTGTCCGCGTTTGATAAGAGCCTCTATTGCACGCTTGAGCGATTCACACTTGTCGGTAGTATGGCCATGGTCGTTGTGGTAACGACACCATAAATTCCTATCTCTCTGACTGGGCGCCGATCTCATCATGTCTGGTCTTTCCAGTATCTCTTTATCCTTTATCTCATGGAGAATCTGCGATGGTTTAGCAGTCAATGGCGTCAGATTCTTCATGTCGAACATCTCTTTGGGGCGCCTTTTAATTCATCCCTTCTTGAACGCTTAGAACCTCGTCCACCTCTTGGACTATCTTCTCGAGCTCTCTTTTCTTGTTCTTGCCCATTGTCCCCTCGGTGTCTTTTGTGGGTTTCTAAGTACTCTTCGGTCTGAATGTACTTCTTGGCTTTATCCAACAAGGCGCTCATGCTTCCGGGGGGGCTCTTATTTACCGCAAATGCAAACTTGGTTGTAGGACGAAGCCCGCGCATAAAAGCTGTGTACTTTACTGACTCATCCAGGTTATCTATTTCTAATGTCGCCGCATTGAAGCGTTCCAAATATCGTGACAAGGATTCGTTCCTTTCCTGGACCACGTTGAGGAGACTTGCTGAATTTTTCCTCCGAGTTCGGCTGCTCACAAAATGTTTCTGAAACAAGTCAGACAGCTGGGCGAAGGAATGGATGGTCCTGGGTCGTAGAGACTTAAACCACGCATGCGCCGCCTTCCTCAAAGTGGTTGGGAATACCCGGCACATGACGTAGAGATGTCAAAGGGCCGGGCTTGGGCCGGCCCAGCCCAAGCCCATCGGGCCTGCAAACGGGCCGGGCCGAGGGAAGGTGGAAACGGGCCGGGCCGGGCCGGGCCTGGCGCAGTGAATCCTAGGCCTGGTCCAGGCCCAGGCCCTAAGCCCAATATTTAGGGCCGGGCTTGGGCCGGGCCTGGGCCCAGGCCCCTTTTTTTTTTTTCTTTCTCATGTTATTCAATTTTAACACATACTAATTTACATAGAAAAATAATAAATATGCATAGGCCCTCCTCCTTTTATCCGGGCTTGGGACCGGCTGCTTGTAAACAAACAGGCGAAGTTACCTATTTTTTTATATATATGAAAATATATATTTTTTGCTTGTAAAAATTTATTTTATATATATGAAAAAAAATTATTCTTAAAACTCTAACAATCAAAATAATAATGTATGTCTATCCAAAATATCAGCAATCAAAGATCAAGAAATCTGCAGCGTCAACCAAAAGGATGAAAAGAGGAAAATAAAAACAATTTACCTAATCATCCGGAAGTGCTTCAATATCCGAGTCACTGCTCTTCCTATCATCAATCGGTTTATCTTGCTCGCGGTATTTTGCATCAAGATAATCCTTCCAACATACACATAGCTCGAGCGACTCGGGGTTAAGACGACTCCTCCTGTCATCCAAAACCCTCCCGCTTGCTGAAAATGCCGACTCTGAAGCAACCGTGGAGGCTTGCACTGGCAGTACATCCCGTGCAATTTGGGATAAAGTTTTATACATGTTTTGATTTTGTTTCCAAAAATTTAACAAGTTAAAATTAACCTGTTCTTGCCTTGATAAATCAGAATAATGATCAGTATTTGCATATAAACCAATCTCATTAAAAGAGGAAAAATTAAACGAACCTCCCGAATTAAAAGTACCTTCACCTGGTAGTTGTCTTGCTACTAGATGTTCAAAGCCTTGAAGGTATGGCGCATAATACCTCTCAGAAGTTGATGATGATGTAGCTCGGCCGCGCATGTCAGCAGAATTACGATAGAGGTTGAACAACTCCTCAAACCTCCCGCTCACTTTCGCTGTGAGTGCGGTTGTGTCATCTGCTTTGTAGGACATTAATTTCGATATCTCATGTATCGAGGCGTTCACGCCATGCAACTTTAACCTAGGATCTAAACAAGTCGCAACAGTAAAAATAGCAGGCAGTTTCTTCCAATATTTATTGACCTTTGCATCCATCACTTTTACTATATCCTTAAATGGTCCTATATATCTCCATTTTGTTAGCATTGTAGCCATCTTCAGAATTTCTATTAAAGCGAGAGGAGAGGTAGGATAGTACGTACCAGACAATAAATTGGTAGACGTGTAGAATACCTCCAAAAATTCAGCTAGGTATATGGCCATCTGCCATTCCTCTTGAGTTGGCAAGCCGGATGGGAACTGAGTTAGTAGAAAATGCGTATAGACTTCTCGGTATGCCAGAATGTGTAAAAGCATGTGGTACGTAGAGTTCCACCTGTGGACCACATCTGTAACCGCTCTCCTGCGAGGCATATTATATTGAACACACAACGCTTTAAATTGTTGTGTTCTCGGACTCGAGCTATTGACATACGCTGTCATACCCCTCATTTTCTGAAGAATATCTCCTGCAGCAGCTAAACCATCTTGAACAATTAAATTAATAATGTGGCAAACACAGCGTGTATGAAATAATTCACCCTGAAGTACAGGTTGAAGCGTCTCCTTTAAAGCCGCAACAGTAACTTTATTGTTAGAAGCATTATCAAAACTAACACTCATAATCTTATTAAGAATTTTAAATGTTGTGCATGCTTGTAATATAAGAGTAGCAATATTCATTCCATCGTGCGGATAAGGGAAGTGCTTGAAAGCGATGATTCTCTTGTGCATAACCCAATCTGCATCAATCCAATGAGCGGTCACACAAGAATAACTAACAAAAGTATAAGGAGATTGCCAAATATCAGAAGTAAGACTAACTTTACCGTCAAAGTTATCGAAATAATCGATAAGGCGTGCTTTGGCAGCCTTGTACTGTCGGAGTGCATCGGACCTCGTTGTGTTTCTATGAACCTTTTTGTACAAAGGTTGAACGTATGAGTTCATATATCTAGAGTGACTTGGATTATCGGCAAAAGAAAAGGGTTGTTCATCGTGAATAACAAATTCAGCGAGACCGTCTCTTTGCTCTCGCTGATTATAGACAAATAACCTACCGTCAAAAGATAACTGGGTTTGGGTAGGTTCGACGTGGCCTTGTCGAGGTGCACACTGAGGGTAATGCCTGTTAAGATGTCCATTACCACTACCAGCTGAAAATAATTTAAGACAGTACTTACATCGAGCTTTTCAGATGCCGTCCACCGTAACTTCGTCGAAATGATTCCAACACTCGGCTTTCTTTTTTTTCCCCCTTTGGACGTCTGGAACGTTGTCGGAGGCATTGCTCGGCCCTTCTTCATCATGACTGGAGGTAGGGTTGAGATTAGGCCACGGAGTAGTAGCTTCGCCAACCGAGCTGCGTCCTTGACTATAATGCGGGGGGTCTTCATCAGGCGTGTATGTAAAATCTGGAATGTTCTGATTGAACTCCCAATTGGCTTGGGTATCTATCATACAGCCTGTACTCATTCGTCCAGGAACGAATGGTTGTGTTGGTGCTTGGACTGGTGTTTGTGCTGGCCGTGGCGCTGGCGCTTGTGCTGGTGGTGGTGCTTGCGACGATGATGACGTTTTTCGTGATGACGATGCACGCCTCATTTTCTTCAATAATCCAGCCATATTTCACGCTAAACTTTGTAAGAGTAACTAAATACACAAGTATAAGAGTAGTAATAAGAAATAACAATTAAAAGAATGAACGAGTAACAAATATTAGAGAGTTAGTAATTAAAAAAAAAATTAGCAAGACTAGTATAGTAATTATCAAGAGTAGAGAGAAATTTGCAATTAGTAAATAACAAGAATACTAATTAGTAGTAATTAGCAAGAGTAGTAATTGGAGAGGAAAATAGTAGCAAAGCTTGTTGTGAGAGTAAGAAGAGAGAAAGAAGATTGGTGTGAAAAATTAGAGAGAAATGGTGTGAATTTATAGATTTTAGAAACTTCACAAAAGACCAAAATACCCCTACAAACTATCCGTTTATAGTTGTTGGGGAGGGTAAAAGTGTAAAGGAGTGAAAAAATTGGTTAGACTAAAATACCCCCCAAACTAGCCGTTATATAGCTGTTGGGGGGGTAAAAGTGGAATTTTGGAAAAGGGGTGGAAGAAAGGGGGGGAAAAGTTAAAATTTGAAAAAGCAAGTGGGGCCAGAAACCGGGCCAGATAGCCCGGGCCAAAACCGGGTCGAAATCGGGCCATCGGGCCGGGCCAAACCCGGGCCAATTCGGGCCGGGCCGGGCCATTTTTTCTCCAGATCGCGGCCTGGTCCAAGCCCAGGCCCTTGGCCCCCTTTTTCGGGCTTCTACTGTTCCTTTGGAGGGCCGGGCCAGCCCGGGCCAAAAACGGGCCAAAACGGGCCGGCCCGCGGGGCCCCCGGCCCTTTTGACAACTCTAACATGACGGCATCTGAGACCTGAAGGAGCAGCATATTTGTTTGAAATTGGTAGACATGCTCTCCGGGGTCTCCGCTCTCATCATATAAATCGCACTGCGGCATCCAAAAATTAGGAGGAAGTCTCGCCTTCTAAATTGTTTTGGACAGAGGGTATCCTGAGTCCTCCCTTGGGGGAGTGAATGCCTACGGGCAAGGCCCAGAGATAGTTTTGCAAGAAGTTCACCCTTGGGGACGCACTTTTCATGTGGAGCCATGAATTCGTCCTTGGGGACAATGCCTTTGGTTCGCGCAGCGTCAACCTCGAATTTTGCCGCCTATAACAGGAGGCGAATTCGTGCTGTTCTCCACTGACATCCCGTGCTAGAAACATGATCCACTTCTGGTGACATGTTTTTCAGTTTCTTGTTCTGGCTGATAGCTGGGATCAGTCTCTGATTTATGCTTTCGACCATAGCTGGACCTTGAGGTCAGTCTAAGACGAAGGTCGCTGGGATCTAGACGCGTCTGGTTAGTAGAAATCATCGGGGCCACCTCTTCAAGCTTTTTTTGTAAGGTAGTTACCACACCCTTAAGTTCGTGGACTTCTCTGGTCAGATCCGCATTCAGAGTGTCAAACAGCTTTTTGGTCAGGCGATGGCGCAAGTCTCCCCTCTTTAAAAGAGGGGTCGGGGAACGAGTTCCCTGGGAGCTGTCAGTCGTCTTCGGGGTGACTGAAGTTACATTAATCTAGTCGTTACTAGAATGTTGTTGGGATGGTGTTGGTTGCCGACCTCTTCGGCGGGAGCTGCTTGATTTCGCTCGTCGATTTTGGACGGAGCGACTGGCTGGAGGAATGTCTGAAGGTGATTGTCTAGCTATGTTCCTTGTCGGTCCCACGGATGGCGCCAAAATGTTACTACTTAAATTTTGATCGGGACCACAGCTAGGAAATGAGCCTACAAAATAGAAATACAGAGTGACCACCGGGGATGTTCCGGTGGAGGCGACTCCGATGCTAAAGTCAGAACGATGCTACTAGGGTAGGATTCTGAATAGCTGAAAATGCACTGAGTGCTTGTGTGTGAACCTGTCTGTGTACCTGAGGATCTTCCCATTATATAGGTCATTTCTAGACTTCTTTCTTCTTTAGAACTCTTTTTTGACTGATCCTTCTTGTAGAAGAGCCATGTTAGGACTCTTCCTTTAGCACATGAGTCCTTAATGGCTTTTATCACCTCTCTTAGGTTCTATCCCGATACAGATTCGTTAGTCCACTCAGAGTCAACCATGCCACGTGTCATTAGTCGGTTGGGTGGATATATTTAGCCATATCACTAGTAATTACCAACCACTTTGCAGCCTATGTCGATTACCAACAACATGCATATTCTATCTAATGACGTAGAAGAAACCCTGGCTTAGGGATCTCGAGGCTTTTTTCTTTCTCTTCTGCACTTGATAAATGTAATACCCCGAAATTTTCTTTTCCTTGTGCGAAATTAATATTTTTGATTAATTAAGTTTGTGGTCTTTTGTTCACATTAAGAAAATGAATTGCGGCTGTTTCTGAAATTTTCGGTTGAATGAATGTGGTTTCATTCGAATCAAAACTTATTGATTATAAAGTTTTTGAGTTCTGAAATATTTGGTCGAAGGAAAATAGTTTGACTTTGAATAAAAATGGTTTTCTGAAGTTTTAGTCGAATTTAAAAGGTTTTAGTCGACTAAAAGTGTTTTCGGTCGACTAAAAGTGTTTCGATCGACTAAAAAGTATTTAAATTGTGTAAAAATGATTTTCTGGAATTTTAGTCGAATTTAAAGGTTTTAGTCGACTAAAAGAGTGATTTCAGTCGACTAAAAGTTTGGTCGATGAACAGTGATTTTTGAACAGTAAAATATGAACAGTAATTTTGAACATTAAATATGAACAGTGATTTTGAACAGTGTTTTGTGTGAACAGTGTTTTGTGAAAGCTTCGACTAAAAGTGAGTTTTAGTCGACTTAAAGTGTTTGATTCGACTAAAAGTGGGTTTTTAGTCGACTAAAAGTGTTTTAGTCGACTGAAAGTAAAAAAAAAATAAAAAAAATTTCATTCGACTCAAAGTTTGTGTTTTAGTCGACTCAAAGTGTTTCATTCAAATGCAAACTTAAAATTTTTGTCCCTCTATATAAATAGTATTCTATTTTCATTTCTAGCCTTTTTTGGGTTCTCTGTTTCTTTTCTTCTCCTTTGTACGAGAGAGAGAGAAAGAGATTGGAGAAGAAGGCTTGGAAAATTTTGGAAGCTCTAAGGAGGAGCTTAAGGATTTATGACTCTCAAGAGGCTTGATTAAGGTAAGGGTTTACTTTCGAAAATTTGAATCAGCGATGGACCAATCGCTCATGTGAGTCTTTAGTTTCTTTTTGAAAATCTGAACTTCTTTGAATTGAGTTAAGTGACGTTCTTTTCCCTTTGTTTTGACCATGATTATGAATATCTCGTTGTCAATTCTATGATTTGTGAAAATCAAATTCCGTCGGATTTGTTTGACCTCAGAATATTGACGTATTGATATCGTCGTTTCAGTGATTTATGATCGTTATTTTCGTAAACTCCACTTATTGTTTGACGAGTTCATTGTTTGATAATGTGATTTGGAAACCTTTGATTATGGTTTGATTTGTCCGATATTTGATAACGATCATTTTGAGATTTTGTTTTGGTGACCTTATGAGCCATGTCACAGTGTATGTGACTTATTTCCGACTTACCCACGTGGATTGAAACGTGGGCTAGCTCAGGGGAGTTGAACTAGAGATCACGATCTTACTTTCCGAACCGGCCTCATATGTCAGGAGTGACGTATGTGACCACTTTCTAAATGGCTCTCTAGTGTCTGTTTCGATAGTATCTGTTTCCGAACTCAAATGTATTTTGATATTTGATATTTGGTCCGATAGTGTCTGTCTCCGTATTCTGATATATTTTGGCATACGATATTCGGTCTGACATCTCTACTGTCTATTTCCGAACTCTGATATATTTTGGCATATGATATTCGGTTTGACATATCTAGTGTCTATTTACGTACTCTGATATATTTTGGGCATATGATATTCGGTCTGACATATCTAGTGTCTATTTTCGTACTCTGATATATTTTGGCATATCATATTCGGTCTGACATCTCTAGTGTCTATTTCCGAACTCTGATATATTTTGGCATATGATATTCGGTCTGACATGTCTAGTGTCTATTTCTGTACTCTGATATAATTTGACATTTGAATTTGGTCTGACCTCAATTCAGTCGAAATTGGTGTGCCTTTGAAATATTGTCTGTTGAAACCTTTGTGTCTGTCTTTGTATTCAGAAGCGTTTTTGACATTCGAAATTTGGTTTGATTATCTGTTCCGTTAAAACAAATTTGGTGCTTCTGAAATTTCGTTTCTCTGTTATCTTTGGGTTCCGACTGATTGGTCCTTTGAGCGACCTTACTGGGCATTTGGCTCATTCCCTTATTGTTTTTCCTTTCAGGAGGTTAGTAGGTGGGATTTCAGATTTGAAGGGCTAGCTGTGTGACCAAAGTTAGCTGCCTTATTTCAAAGTTAGTATTGACATTTAAGTGTATTTAATTAGGACAAGTTGGTATTGTTTAGGTTTTGTTTTGAACTCCGTGTTGGAGTAAATTTTTGGATTGTATAAAAGTTTTGAGCCCTACGACAGTTATTGATGTACTCTTGGAGTTATTAGTGAATGCTCTGATTGACCGTTTGAGATATTATGATATTTTAAGGTTTTCTGATTTCATTTGGGGGACTTTCGATATTGTTTCGTTTGGGTTTTTAGTGTATGCTCTGATTTACTAATTTGAAGTCTTCTGATAATTATAAGATTTTATTTGATCTCTGTGTATTTCGGCATTAACGCTCCGTAAATAAATCTGGGGCGTTACAATAAAACCTTTTTCCTACTGGCTCCACATGGTGAAATTAGTGTACTACTCTCTTATATGTAACCTCATTACAGACCCTTTAGACTCCCTCCTGCATTTTCTTTCCTTCATAGTTCCGTCGCCGGTACAAGACCTTCCTCCTTCCACGATCCCTTTCCTTTCTTAGCTTCTCCCTTTGTCCATTTTTTACTCTTTTCTTCATTTCTCTGCCATTGACTTTTTTGTTTCCCTCTTTAATTGTCTACAATCTCTTTGTCCGTTACTTTCATTTCCTTTTTCTCCGCTAGTTAATTGGCCCCCGTTCTTTTTTTCATTCCATTATGCGCTCTTTCTCACTCACTCACTCACACACACACACACACACACACACACACACATACACACACATTGTCAGATTCTATTTTTGACTCTTCTTTCCTTCCTTTTCAAATGCCTCCAATCTCTCCCAATTTTTTCGGTCCCTTATTCCCTTTTAAATTTTCTGATCCCCCTCCCTCTTTTGGCTCTCAATATTCATATTAGCCCCAAAATTAGTTATAATTTTCAAAGTCACCCCCTTAGTATCACTTATTTCTCTTTGCACCCACTTCTTATGTGCAACATATGGTTATTCTAAATTGTTGGTAAAGGTCACGATTGATGTCGGTCACAAGAATCGTCACTAAAGGATGCGATAATGTTACGTTAAACCACTAGTACTAAAATAAAAAGTTAATTTATGAGAATAGACCTAACCATCCTCGGTTCGGGTATTACAAAGGGAGAAGAAGTATATGGGACTATTGACGTAAATTCCAGAAAGTAGGAGCGATGCCATAGTTGAACGAGCTAGAAAGGGCCACGCACGCTTCAATGAATTGTCTTTGTCACCATGGTGTACATTGCGCTATACAAGCTACCCAAAACAAAAAGAGCGAGGGTCTATACTTTCTTGTGGGCCATGGCAATAGCCAAGTCAATACACTAATTTATTAGTGATAAACTCGGCACAAAAAAGACATGCCTCGATAGCCATATCCGTAAGAAGCAGCCAATTCATGGATATCTGGCTGTTTGGTGCTGAATTGCCCTTGAACCATAGCTAGAAAATCTCAGAATACTTTTGAGGTACTAAGGAAGATTCGAAGGCTACACCAAAGGGGTTGTGGCTAGTTAGGGCACTAACGTGTTCACCAATCGGCAGAAGCCCAGTTAAGGCGTATATGTCATAGATGGCAGGAGCCATCATTTGTTCTAAACATAAAGGCATTGGTGGCGGTTGAATAGAAGCAAAAGGACGCATCTAAAAGACATTGGTATAGTTTTAAGGGGTCTTCGAACATGTGGATGAGCTCGTAAAATACCTTGGCGATCTCCATTGATTGGCGTAAACAATTGATAAACGATCTACCCATGCTTCCCAGTCAAAATCAAGAACACTAGGCCAGGATTGAATCGGTAGACTACTTGTTGACCAGCCTATATGCTCCAAATTGGGTTCATGGAGCAACATAGTTTCTGAGTCATCTACGTGGTACCCGGATAAAGAAGAGGTCCTGTCTCTGAAAGACGGGTCTAAGATATGAGGGCTGAGAAGTTTATGATTCTTTTTTAGCCATAACATTAGGATCCATGGGAGCAATGTGATGCCAAAGTGCTCCTACACCCTATCGAGGGTGAGCTGGGGAGGGAATGCATGTTCATTCGTCGCCTTTTGGGATCGATTTCTTCTTCCTCATGATTTTTGAAAGGAATTACGGTGGATGCTTAAAGAAATTACAGGAGGCGCTCAGTAAAGAGGAATTGCGAGGATAAGAATGGAAAAAGCGAGGTTGATAAAGTAAGGAGTCCTATTATTACTCAATTCTATTGAGTAGTTGAGTAGCAGTAAAATTTAAAGCTGAAATTGAATTGACTCGTACGAAGAAGGTTCACACGAGTCAAAGGGGGCAATGTTAGTCTGCTTCATCGTGACCAATGAATTGTAGACACGTGTACAAGAAAAGGGTAAAAAGATAAATGTTGTTAGAATAAAGATAGTTAGGTGGTGACTAGTAATAATAACATCATTAATAATGATGTAATAACAGTTTACGGCGATTTAGATAATGATGTACTAACGGTTTACCGCGGTTCAGTTTTCAAATAACGCGGGGCCTGTAATGTAGGTTGTTGCAGCACGTGAAGAACTCGTGTTAAATAAACTGAACGGAAGTTAGTATAGCTGTCGATAGGAGAGAAACGATCGACAACAACGGTTATAGAATATACATGCATATTGTTTCTTTTTTTAAAAGGATTGGAGCGACCAGTTGCGAGGAAGCAAGGATAAAAAGAGAAAGACGGGTCATCAATAATTATCAACACACGACTCAACAACATGACTTGACTTCAAGACTTCTTTTTCTTTCTTTCTTTTAAACTTTGTAAATGCTTTGTCTTAATTTGCCTCATGTTAATAGAGACTCCTATGTTCAGTACAACCATCAACTTATTTTTAAAAGTCGTCTTTTACTTACTTTCAATTTTCATTTTGATCAGAGTTTTTCGTTTTAAAGAAGTTCTCAGCTAAGAAATTAAAAAGAATCCACATTAAATTGGGAGTTTGCCACTTACCGTCTTTGATATTAAAAGCCTTTGGAAAGATCAACATGTACCCATGTGTTATTGGCATTTATGGGATCCATTTCGTAACTAACTTCTTCTTTTCAAAACTATGCATATGTGGACGACATAGCCTCAACAAATGATTTAGAATCATCCCATAAACCCAACACTTTTCACGCACTATTGCCAAACAAATGCAATTTCACAAACAGATATACAGTCGACAAGATAATGAATGAATGAACCGCCGAAAGGAGGCATCGTTATGCCAAAATCCATTTCCATATTGGCGTAGATCTAATTGGAGCCTTTGATTAGCAATTATCCTTTGTATCATAGTGCAGTACCCACTTAGTACGGTAGCGGAAGAGGACAAGTTTTTACATTTTTTTGCAGAAAACAGCAGGGCTAATAGTGGGAAATGCTGGGAAAATAATGGAGCTGTTGATTACTATCACCCAGACAGATGCATGTGACCCACCTTTCAAATTATGGAGGTCCATCTTTCTGGCACCAACATCTGCCCCTTTCACACACTTAAAGAACTCAAAAGCTTTTAAAATTTTGATTAAAGAAATGGCTGTTACGGCAGTTACAACAAATGTGATGCAATAAAGTACACCTTACAGATATGTTCACGTCAGCTGCTCTACCCTTTTCTATAGAAACAAACAGAGCAAGGCGACATGTATGTTCCCACTCTGTTCCCATTTCAATCCAACCCCCATGTTCTGATTTCACTCACTCATTTAGGAAACACCCATTTTCAGATAACACCCATACTTTGATAATCCTGAAGAAACCCTATTGGTGTACTCATATAGCCACGGTCATTCATGTTTAAATTTTTGGCCCTTGGTTGTAATTCTTCTTGGTTCAGATCTTGCATGTTGATTGGATTTTAGCATTGAAGAGAAGTTATTGGGTCTTGATTTTCATTCTTTGGAGAAATGCCCGGCTGGGTTTTATAGTGAAGGTATACTATATTTATTCTGGATTTTGACTTTTTCAGTATGTACCCTTCAAGTTGTTGAGACCTTTTTTCTAATTGAATTGAGTCTGTTATGCAATATCAATATATCATGCCTAAAGAGTTTAATCATTGGATTGGAAATTAGTGAACTAAAGCTGTGTTTTTCGGTTAGTTGTCCGTGGTTCAATTAAGCTGGAGTTGTACTAAAAGAAGGGAGGATAACTGAAGCCCCTGGGTTCTTGAGGAAGTGGTTAATGATGCAAGTCCTAGGTTTAGGTTTATTTCGCCTGATTATTTTGGTGATTGCCTTCCTACTCGTCAGAATTGGAGAAGCTGAGACGAAGTCTTTCTTGATAAACTGTGGGACAAATTCCAGCGTTAATGTGGATGGTAGGAGATGGGTTGGTGACACTGCCCCTGGCAACAATGTCACCCTCAGTTCTGAGGGAATCGAGGCGTACACTGCCTCTTTCACCGGAGATTCTCTCTATGCACCACTATACACAACTGCATTAATCTTTACTGATAGCTTGAATTACACATTTGAAGGAACAAACGGAAGTTATTTTCTTAGGCTCCATTTCTATCCCTTCTCCTTTGAGAACCACAATGTCAATGATTCTTCATTTGCTGTCGAGTTAAATGGTTTGAAATTGGTTTCAGAGTGTAATGTACCTAATGAGATTGCCCACAAGAACTCATACCTGCAGAGTTCAGGAGGGAATTCAAGTTTATCCACTTTGGTCAAGGAGTTTTTCTTTAATGTGGAGGGCGATGCGATTGTTCTTGAGTTTGTTCCAGCCAAAGAGTCTTTTGGGTTTGTGAGTGCTATAGAAATTATTCCGGTTATGAACAAGCTTTTTGTAGACTCTGTTCACAAAGTAGGAGGAAATGGTGCGAGCAGCTCTTTGAATGTGGGAAAACGGGTAATTCAAACAATGTATAGACTAAATATTGGGGGTCCAACTATTAGACCCAACCAGGATTCAGATCTGATGAGGACGTGGGAAATGGATTCAAGCTACATGGTTAATGCTGATGCTGGGTCAGAAATCAGCAATAATGCCAACATCACGTTTGCGTCGCCAAATGACACCTCTGTGGCTCCACTTCTAGTCTATAGAACAGCAAGAAGTATGTCCAACACCGAAGTCATGGAGAAAAGGTTTAACATGTCGTGGAAATTTGAAGTGGATCCTGATTTTGATTACCTTATTCGCTTACATTTCTGCGAGCTAGTTTTTGATATGCCAAACCAAAGGAATTTTAGAATCTACATAGACAATCAGACCGCTGCGGACAACTTTGATGTTTTTGTGCGAGCAGGAGGGATGAACAAGGCATATCATCAAGATTATTTTGATGTATTGTCCTCAAATATTAAAATGCTTTGGATACAACTGGGTCCCGACACAGCAACCGGTTCGGCAGGAACTGATGCTCTCTTGAATGGATTGGAGATTTTTAAGCTGAGTAAAAACGGAAATCTTGCATATGTAGAAAACTATGGGAATCAAGGAAGCAGCAAAAGGTCGAGAACTTCAACAATTTGGGTGAGCATCGGAGCAGGTATAGCTTCTACTGCTGTTCTTGCAGCTTTGGTGTTGCTGACTGCTTTTTACTGCAAAAAGCGGAGAAATAAACAGAGTGACACTAAGAAGAATTCTCCTGGATGGCGGCCGTTGTTTCTTCATGGGGCTGTTGTAAATAGCAATGCTAATGTCAGGGGATCAATGGGGTATCAGAATCAACTTGGGTCTGTGGCTAGAACCGGCAGGCGATTTACATTAGCAGAGATAAAAGCAGCAACTAGTAATTTTGATGATGGTTTAGTGATAGGAGTAGGAGGATTTGGTAAGGTGTACAAAGGGGAGATTGACGATGGCACTCTTGCAGCTATCAAGCGTGCCAACCCACAATCGGAACAGGGACTGAAAGAGTTCGAAACGGAGATCGAGATGCTTTCAAAGCTCAGGCACAAGCATCTAGTCTGCATGATTGGTTTCTGCGACGAACAGAGTGAAATGATCTTGGTGTACGAGTATATGGCTAATGGGACCCTGAGGAGTCATCTTTTTGGCAATGACCTCCCCCCATTAAGTTGGAAGCAACGAATAGAAGTGTGCATCGGTGCTGCACGGGGACTGCATTACCTCCATACAGGAGCCGAACGAGGAATCATCCACAGAGATGTTAAAACAACCAACATACTGCTAGACGAGAATTTCATAGCGAAAATGGCTGATTTCGGGCTATCCAAGACTGGTCCCTCTTTGGAACACACGCACGTCAGTACTGCGGTTAAAGGTAGTTTTGGATATCTTGATCCAGAATATTTTCGGCGGCAGCAATTGACTGAGAAGTCCGATGTTTATTCATTTGGTGTGGTGTTGTTCGAAGTTGTTTGTGCCCGAGCTGTTATAAACCCGAGCCTGCCCAAGGATCAGATTAATCTCGCAGAATGGGCAATGCGATGGCAAAGGCAGAGATCACTTGAAACAATCCTTGATCCTAATCTTGAAGGAAAATATTCGCCAGAATCGTTAGTGAGATTTGCAGAAATCGCAGAAAAATGTCTTGCTGATGAGGGTAAGAGCCGGCCGACAATGGGGGAAGTTTTGTGGCACTTGGAGTATGTCTTACAAGTTCAAGAAGCATGGTTGCGTTTGGACGCTGGAGATGAGTCCTTTGCGAGAAGTCGGGTTTTGCGAAATCTCGAGGAGAGAGAAGCTGAGGAGGTGCATGAAGATGCAGGTGTAGATGACGAGCAGGATTCTTTAGATGCAAAAACGGAAGATGACAGTGAAGCTACAGTGAGGGAAACCAACCGAGCAGGTGGTGTGGTTGTTGGAGCTGATGAGTTCTCGCAGCTGGTGAGCCAGCAGGGAAGGTGAGAATTGTATTCTTGAGACAAAAATACACATCACTTTTGAGTACTTTTATTTTTTCATTTTTTGGAACTATCAGACCAAATTAGAAAAAACCTCCGTGGAGGAGCACCAGCGCGGGGGGGTTTGTTATCGAGCATGATAATAATATCTCAAATTAAGTGCCTTCCGTGTTCTCTCTGTTATACTTTGTAATTTTTAAGGAGTCTTTGTCAAGGGCTCATTAATATTCTTTCATTATCTGTGTTTCAATGGTTGGAGCAGTAGGTACTACGATTCGTCAAGTGTGTTCTTGGTTTGGATGTGTTCCCCCCCCCCCCCCTTCTTTTTTATGGTTTGAATTCTGTGGTGGTTTGGAGGTTGCTGGGTTGTTGGTCATAAATTTTCTATGACTTTGAGAAATAGAACTCTTCACTTAAGGTGTTCTATCATGTATCAGAGTTCAGTGGTGACAATGACAACCAAATAGAGCGCCAACCGAACTAGGGATGGATGAAGTCCTGCTTTTGCCTTGGGTGTTTAGCCTATGGTTGTCATCGTTTATGACCTGGCTGTGATGTTTCACATAAGATCTTCTCGAGTTTGAATCAAGCTAAGATCTTCAATTCCTAATGATAAATTACTCTCTTTTTAGGTAAAGTTCAAGAATTTAATCAGCGAAATGAGATAGATAATGCAACGAGAGAAGGCACTACCTTAAAAAGGAGATTGAAACTACGAGCCATAGGAGGATAATGTGGAGAGTTTGTCCTTTGTTTAGCATATCCCAAATTTTTACGGAGTACTACAATCCTGTATTTAGGTTATACAGTTTATGACAACCTAGATTGAGAAATAAGAAGACTGTTTATGACAGCAGAGATAGACGATCTTTACTGCTTAGATGAGTGTTTTTAGGACAATCTTTTTCTTTATAGTGCACTCTCCATCTGCAGGGTACTTGAGAGAACAGAATAAGGAACTTCAAGGCAGCAAGTCCTATGTCGACCAGAAAGAATGCTTCATAACCTAATAAATAAACGCCCTTTCCTCCAACGGCACTTCACCCGAAATCACTTCGCTCCAGTTACACTTTGCCTAATCAACGCATCACGAGAAACTAGCTTCAGTAGAGAGCAAGTCGCACCGCTCTGTAGGAGCATGAGCAGATACGACACTAACAGCAAGATCAACAGCTCAATGGGAGGCAACCGGAGACGCTACACGGCAGAAACAGATGAATAATTAGCCAGGCACCAATACCCAAACACACATAGAGCAATAATCAACAAGATGTAGAAACCCAGTGCTTCAAAACCTTCAAACTTTGTTAAACAAAGAAAGGAAACACAAGAGAGGACAAGCAAAGGCCATACAGAAGAAGTCTGGAAAATAATTAAGTTTTTGAAGGGATAGGACTTGAGAATACAGCAAAATGTGCTAATGAAATGTAACCATCATAGAGGAGAGCCACAAAAAGAAGGGTCAAGGATGAGTTAAGGATGCAGAAGCAGTATAAGCTAAGGAACAAAGCAGCTTTTTAACAGTGAAAGTGGCACTCTCTGGTTGAACACAGCTTGTATGGAGAATGGCAAAGAAATGTCGAAGTAGCATCAACAGCAATAACCCCGGGAGAGCACATATTATTGCCAAGGTATACCTGGGCAAATTATGAGCTACTATGGGACAATAGATCTCTTTTCATTCCTTTCTTTCTCTCCCCTCCCTACCCTACCCAGAAGCCAAAAAAAATTTATGGATAAGCATCTAAGGCAAGTCCCCAGAACAACAATACGCACTAAATATTAGCATAACTGCGTAACCAAGTAAGAGAATGTGCAAAATGCTGAGAACTTTGCACATTATGCCATCTTAAACCAATGAAGGGTATCGAGTTACTTTTTCTTTCAGCAATATCTCCCACCACATTTGAAATTACCAAGCTGGTGAAGGAAGCACTCCATACCTTACTTGCACGAAGCGGGGGGAGCATACGCATCTGGAAGAATCTAAGGTTAGGAGCGACTTGAATCAAAAAATGCGTAAAGAGAATTACAATTTGTTTAATTTATCTTCTACTTATTTTTTGCTTGAAAGTACCATAAGCAAAAGTGAATTGCTACTCTAAAATCATCACATCAAGTGACTGCCAAGGGTTTTGAAAATGAAGAAGATGAAAAAGTAGGTGAATATTGCAATGGTAACAAAGTCAGATTGTGTGTAATTTATTGGAGGCATTGTAATTTCTCAAACTTGGATGGAGTGAGGGTAATAAGCTCAGAGAGTTGAGTATATCCAATCCACATATAAGAACAAAAAAACTGAATAAGATGCCGTATAGTATAGCTAGGGCGGCCAAGCTTTTCCACTACTTAATTAGCTGCTGGTTCATTTCTGAGGACAATATGCTTCATAAACGCATATAATTAATGCAAGGCACCGACAGACAAACACAAACAAACAAACAAACAAACATGCCTGCATGCTGTGGTCACCAATCACCATGTACGTAGGGCTAACGAAGATAACGTTTTTCCACCTCCATCAGTTTGGTGGGAAAACAAACTTATATATCCCTATTCCTTCCTTCCATCCTCGCAGTCGAGTGCTTGCAAAATGAGACCAAGTCCATCTTCTCCTCTGCTTACACATCTTCCCTCATCTCCTTTTTTCTTCTTTTTCTCACTACTTGTGTCTTCACTCCCTTACAGTAGTACATCGCACGGAGATGAACACACAGTTGGGTATGGCTACAGCATCCGAACAGTTGGCTTTGACGAGTCTGCAATATTTTCATTGACGGCCAATCTTCAACTAGTCAAAACTTCCTCGACTTTTGGTCCCGATATTCGTAATCTCAATCTCGTAGCCAGGTACTTGTACCACCCACACACACGTTAATTTTAGCAAAGTCCATTTGATGTAACAATTTCAGCAAGATTTTTTGTCCTTCTCCGACGACCCTGTGTTGCCAAAATGACATTTCACTTCTAGTAACTGCATTTGTGCATGTGTAAGGCTGTAGCGTTGGCATGTTTAATATCCGTTTCCGGTTGTTCACCTGTGCTTTCACTAGCCAATAAGTTCCACTTCCATAAGATTACCACCTCCTTTTTGTGGTAATTAACTCTAATTGTCTATTGGCTTTTCTAAATGACTAATAACACCAACATAATTAGAGATGATCTTATGGCATTTCATGAATGACTACCGACAGACACTCGTGCTCGTGCACTAATTGTCTCAAGCTTGTGTGCATGGAGTAACTTCGTACAAAAATTATCACTGTTTTTCTAAACTGTGATAGACAAAAGTTAATGAGATCCATAGTCAGTTTCATCAATTTTTAGCGGCAGATGCTCCTAATTTCCTTTGCAGCTTTGAAACAAACGACCGTCTGAGAGTCCGGATAACAGACACAAACCACCAGAGATGGGAGGTTCCATCGGACGTCCTCCCCCGCCGAAATCCACCACCACCGGGAAACAGCCGACCATCGCCGGAAAGCCGCCAACTACATCCGGAAATCCACACTCTTTCCTCCCCTAGCTCGGACCTGGTCTTCACCCTCCGCAACTCTACCCCGTTCGGGTTTACGGTCTCTCGCCGCTCCTCTGGCGACACCCTCTTTGACGCCTCGCCGGAGAACTCAAACCCCTCCACCTTCCTCGTCTTCAAGGACCAGTACATCCAGCTCTCCTCATCCCTCCCCACCAGAGGCTCCTCCCTGTACGGCCTAGGTGAGCATACAAAGAGCTCCTTCAAGCTGACGCGCAACCAGACCCTGACCCTGTGGAACGCCGACATCGGCAGCGCCAACCCTGATGTGAACCTTTACGGGTCTCACCCGTTTTACATGGACGTACGGTCGCCGGAATCGGGGAAAAATGTGCCGGCAGGGAGCAGCCATGGGGTTTTGTTGCTTAACAGCAACGGGATGGACATTGTGTACGGTGGTGACAGGATTACTTACAAAGTGATCGGGGGTGTTGTTGACTTGTACTTCTTCGCGGGGCCTTCGCCCAAGATGGTGATGGATCAGTATACGCTGCTCGTTGGCCGGCCTGCCCCAATGCCATATTGGTCTTTTGGTGAGTCCCTGAGCATTTTGTCTAGATAGGGCATTACCAACATCTTGACTTCTTTTGACTTATTATCAAAACTAATTACAGATTAATTAAACAGCTAGACTTCAGATTTTCTTCTTTTGGTATAACCCAAGGATAGCATATTATAAGCTGGCAGTAGCTTCTTTACTAATGTCTGCAATTGCAGTACTAAAGATTTGCAGTAGATGAATTCAATTGGCTTGAATTGAGCGAACGTACTCAAGTGCGAAAAAAGGAGAGGACTTGGCTTACAATAGGTTGACGACCAACAAGTTCGTCAACTTAACCCAATTAGTGTTTTGAGGTAACGGCAGATATGCACGTTTATTTCGGCGCCCCACCTTGAGAATGACTCTTAATTAGTGGGGATCGGCAATAATATCAATTATCAGAGACACTGAAAATTAAGTGGTGCCTGATGAAAAGAGTTGAAAACTACTGGGACTGGGAGGCATACAAGAGATTGCATGGCAGCTACATGCGAAAGATATAAAGGAAGTGATCGAGGCTGCTGCTGTAAGCCTCAATTCACTACTCACGTGTTTATTTTTTTCCCTCTTCATTCTATAGGGTTTCATCAGTGCCGGTGGGGTTATAAAAGTGTCCACGAGGTTGAGGATGTTGTTGCTCGCTATGCGAAAGCAGGAATTCCTCTGGAGGTTATATGGACCGATATCGATTACATGGATGGCTATAAGGATTTCACACTTGACCCCGTCAACTTCCCTTTAGACGAGATGAAGAAACTTCTTGACACGCTTCACCAAAATGGTCAGAAATATGTACTCATCTTAGATCCTGGTAACCTCCCTTCACTCTAGAGGTAGCTTGTTTCTGTTGAAGCTGTCTTTCATTCCAAGTCCTTTGACTGATCTAGTTAAAGGAATTCTGTTTTTCGCATTAGTTAGTTCATTCAAAGCACTTCTTACTTCAATTAATATAAGAAGAATTGCACTTCGTTGGCTACAGGTATCAGTGTGAACCAGACGTATGAAACCTTCATGAGAGGGATGCAAGCTGATGTATTCATAAAGCGTGATGATATCCCTTACCTCGGCGAGGTTTGGCCAGGGCCTGTTTACTACCCGGACTTTTTAAATCCAGCCGGGGCGGCCTTTTGGGGTGGTGAAATCCATAGATTTCGAAGTCAGCTGCCCTTTGATGGCCTCTGGCTTGACATGAATGAGCTATCCAATTTCATATCTTCCTCTGACACTCCCTTCTCCACATTTGATGACCCTCCATATAAGATTAACAACTATGGAGACCATATGCCCATCAACACTAGAACTGTTCCGGCAACTTCTCTGCACTTTGGCAATGTTACAGAGTATAATATCCATAACCTTTATGGATTCCTGGAATCAAAAGCGACTAGCCAGGCCTTAATCCAAGCAACAGCTAAGAGGCCATTCATACTTGCGAGGTCAACATTTGTGGGCTCTGGCAAATATACAGCACACTGGACTGGAGACAACGCTGCCACGTGGGATGACCTGGCATATTCGATTCCAAGCATATTGAATTCTGGATTGTTTGGAATTCCAATGGTTGGGGCTGATATATGTGGCTTTTCTAGAAATACAACTGAAGAGCTCTGCCGCCGTTGGATTCAGGTACAACTTAGGGGACGTTTATTAAGTCACAACTTATACTTTCTCGCTCCGTCTAACACGTAGTATAACTTTTCAAAACCGATGATATCCCCACGATATTAGGCAGTCACCTTGTCTGAGACCTTGTTTTGGTGCCTTGGTGTGTTTGGGCATCGACATTTTATGGGTTATTGATGAGTGTGATTTTTCATTAGCATCATGTTGCCAATCTTACACAAGACTATGCGTGTTGAAAAGAGTTTGTATTCTGCAGCTAGGGGCCTTCTATCCCTTTGCAAGGGATCACTCTGAAAAGGATAGCATTCGCCAAGAGCTTTATCTCTGGGATTCAGTTGCAGCAACAGCTCGGAAGGTGCTTGGGCTCCGCTACCGCCTACTGCCCTACTTTTACATGTTAATGTATGAGGCACATACGAAAGGAACACCTATAGCAAGACCTCTCTTCTTCTCATTTCCTCAGGACACTGAAACATACGAAATTAACTCACAGTTTCTTATTGGTAAAGGCATAATGGTTTCACCCGTGTTAACTGAAGGAGCATCGACAGTTAAGGCATACTTCCCTGCTGGAAACTGGTTTGACATGTTCAATTATTCTCGTTCTTTGAGTGTGGATTCAGGCAAGTACCTTATTCTCGGTGCACCAGCTGATCATATAAACATACACGTGCGGGAAGGGAACATAGTGGCCATGCAGGCAGATGCCATGACAACAGAAGCTGCTCGCAAGACTGCATTCCATCTACTGGTGGTAGTTAGCAGCAGGGAGAATAGCAGTGGTGAATTGTTCTTGGATGATGGCGAGCAAGTGGAAATGGGAGGGGAGGCCGGGAGGTGGACTTTAGTGATGTTTACCAGTGAAGCTGTAGGAGATACAGTGACGATGGAAACGAAGGTTGTGAATGGAAATTTTGCTTTGAGCCAGAAATGGATCATTGAAAAGGTAACATTTGTAGGGGTGAGTACTGCTAAGAGTTTAAATAGCTATGAGCTGTTCTGTAACTCATGCGGAAAACTTGGCCGAAACTGGGTGACAAGAACAAGTCTTGATGGCAGTGGACAATTTGCAGCAGTGGAAATTTCAGGATTGTCGCTGCTTATTGGGGAGGAGTTCAAATTGAAGTTAAATTCAATTTTTCTGTAGTACTATAAGTAGTGATGATTCCTCCTGAAAAGAATTTGCAGTCGCTTGAGAAAGGCTAGCACATTGCACAAGACACACTTCATGAGTGTTTTTCACTACCAAATTTAATAACTCAGTGTGACCAACAATAAAGGGCCATAAATTGTGTTCCCAACCTATCTTGGCCGCACCCATGTGCTTATTGGAGGTCCTATTTTGCATGACACGTCGACACAGTCAATTGTCAATTTTCAACACTTCCAACCGGTTCAAATGTGCACGCTCTGTCACGTGCATTTTTTACTTTTTTTTTTCTACGTTACTTCGTCACTAAGAAATTTTTGTTTTGCGCGACTTACGACAACGCCTCATCGCGCTTCGACCGTCGGCGCTCCTTGGCACTTGCCCAAGGAGGTTGGCCTTGGCCTTCCCCTTGGGGTCGGCCTCGGCCTCCCCTTGGGGTTGGCCTTGGCCTTCCCCCAAGGGTTGGCCTTTGGCCTTCCCCTGAGCACTTTCACTTCTCTTCGAGGGACCATGCACCCTCCGCAACGCCAATCGCCCGCAACGACTCAACTCCGCGACGCCCATCGCCCACGCTCCGCGCCGACTCCACGACGCCCGTCGCCCGTAGCCCACGCCCCAGGTTGACTCCGCGATGCTCGTCGCTCGAGACGACTTGACTCCGCCACTCTTATCGCCTGTGACAATCACTGACTCCTAGACATCTGTCGTCCGCGCCGACTCCGCAACGCCTGTCGCCCACGACGACTTGACTCTGTGACTCCCGTCGCCCATGACGACTCGCCGACTCCTCGACGTCTGTTGTTCGCTCCGACTCCGCGACGCTCGTCGCCCACGCCGACTCGCCAACTACACGACGCCCGTCGCCTGCGACGACTCGCCAACTCCACGATGCCCGTCGCTTGCGACGGCTCGCTGACTCCTCAACGTCTGTCATTCGTGCCCCCACGCCAACTCTGCGATGCTCGTCGCCCGCGCCGACTAGTCGACTCCGTCAGCGACGACTGGCCGACTCCTCGACGTTCGTCGTCCGTGCCCCCGCGCCGACTCTGCCACGCCCGTCACCCGCGCCACTGATACAATCGCGCCCCTTGGCTCTCTGTCACACTACCGTACCCCCGACACCATACACACTCACCCTTGCCCATGCGCCACTTCCCTGACATGTGCCCCTGGATCCAGGTTTTGTCTCGCGACAGGAGTCGCTGCGCTCATCCCCACTTCCATGACATGTGCCCCTAGCACCAGGAATTATCTCGCGACAGGGGTCGTCCCGCCCATGCGCCACTTCCATCACATGTGACCCTGACACCAGGTATTGTCTCGCAATAGGGGTCGCCACGCCCGTGCCCCACAATCATTGTCTCATGCCGTTGGCATCGCGCCCATGCGCCACAATCATGTCTCATGCCGTTGGCATGGCGCCCATGCACCACAATCTTTGTCTCATGCCGTTGGCATCATGCCCATGCGCCACAATCATGTCTCGTGCCGTTGGCATCGCGCCCATGCACCACAATCATGCCTCGTGCCGTTGGCACCGCGCCCGTGCACACAATCATGTTACATGCCTCTGGGCACCACATTCATTCACCACACCATGCGCCCCCGCCATGGACGTGGAACATGCTTCGACCCACTCTCCGGAGTGTGCAGCATTCCGAGGGGCTCCGCTTGCAGTGCTCCAACACGAGGACCCTTCGCAACAGGGTAGGCTTGCTACCACATAAGCTATCGCCGCCTCCATTCTGGGGGGCTGCGTTCGTAGTGCTCCGGCATGAGAACCCTTCGCAGCGGGATATGATCGCTACCACAGAAGCTATCGCCGCCTGGGGTGACTTGCATGACACTAGGCATGTCTGAGTTGCGACCACGTCCACTCACATTACCGGTGATCATCGGTGCCCCCAGGACGATGACCCCCGGGTCACTCCGGGACGGGAGCATGTCTTTGGAGGGCATTGTGCCTAGTCTGCCTCGCAGTTGGTCACAGGGACCTTCCATTACCGCTGTCAGGTTCTCTCTACGTCTCTTAACGCACCCCTGTGGGATTCAGTAAGGGCTTGGAACGATGGCTGGGGCAGCAAGATTACTCTGATCATGCTGACGTTGTGTGGTCAGTCTGCTCAGACAGGTAGAGTGACGCTGTGTGGGGCAGGCATCGCAAATTTGGTAACCGACAATCCAACAGGGAACCGGTATTTTTCGACCCCATGGTGACATGTCACTCCCAGGGGATGAAATGTGGCATTTGATGACACAAGCATATCTTTGCCTATAAATAATGGACTTTGTGATTTATTCAAGGACTTTTGCTTATTCTCACGAAATCACTTTCTCACTCTAGAACTTAAGAGCTCTTGGATTCTAGAGAGAGAAACACAATTGGACATAATCTTGAACATAACATTGAACCCTGACGCGAATCCTAACTTGGACTGTCGACTGCCGGCCCTGTTCGTCTCTGCCTTGTCTCCACAGCACTGCCACTCCTCACGGCCTGTCTGGGAAGCCTTGCTCTCTGCCCTTACTCCACCGTCACTGTCTTTCACTTTGTACATTTGGCAGCTGACTCGGACTGCATCCTTTGTGGCACCTCCACGTAGGTACAAACCCACTTTCCTTGGCATCAAATTGCTGTTCATAGTAAAGAAAATGTGGCCTAAAATGTAGCTTCTAGCAATTCATTGTTTCCCATCTTTTTCACATAACCATCCAATGACACCACTGCTGCTACCACCATCACCATCGACATTGTGGATGGATTATTCAGTAGAATCTACATTAATAAAATGGAGTATCCATAGTATGTGAACTACGGAAAATAAAGAGAAGTAACATCATTTGTCCATAATGATGATGTTGCTGTGGGGGTTAATTCGTGGTGGTAGGTGTGTCATGGAAGTGGCTTTTGTGGTGCGAATGGTATGTGAGGTGGTGGCGGGTTAGGGAGTAAAGGTAGTAGATCGACAGTAGTGGTGGTGGTGTGGTTCGGTTGTGAAAGTGATATATATATATATGGAGCTGATCCGTTGAGAGCGCGGGCAAAATAGGAGATCTTGCAAATGCGATCTGCCGTCCATCCTGAAAGATGGACGGCCCAGATCGCGCCTTTTTCGAATACTGTCAGTCGTCCGCGATACTATGTCGCGGACGGACTTTTTTACATTTTTGCCCCTCCGCCCGTCCGCTACATTGTATCGCGGACTGTCCAAATATTTTTTTTACGTTTTTTTTTAAGTTCGTCCGCTACATAATGTAGCGGACGATTTTTTGACAAAAATACAGTCATGTTCCATCCGCTACATTATGTAGCGGAGGAGTAGGCAGCACTATTTTTTTTCTTCTGTTGCGCATTCTGAACCATCATTATCAGCACCCATCTTTCCAAAGGCCCCCAATTAACCACCCATGACAGACCCACGATGTCGTGCCGCTAACCTCCCCATAGCGACGACCACTACAACATCCAAACCACAAATCGCACATTTACCACCATTCACACGACCAATCGCACAGTGAAACTCATCCAATCGCACCATCACGTTTGCCAGTCGCTCACCCACGACCACACCTCCGTCAATCGGTCAATCGCAGAACCACGGCCTACAGCGGCCACCAACAAAACTCAGATCATAAAAAATGATATGGGTTTCAATTGGGTCTCAAAATTTCAAATGGGTCTCAAAATTTTAATTGGGTCTCAATTTTACCACCCAAAATGGGGTTGCCACAGCAGGTGGATTACTGCCGGAAGCAGAGCTGCCGTCCTCGGTCGTCGTCGGAAGCGGAGCTGCCTTCCTCGGCCGTCGCCGGAAGCGGAGCTGCCTTCCTCCGTCGTCGCCAGAAGCGGAGCTGCCGTCCTCGGCCGTCGCCGGAAGCAGAGCTGCCTTCCTCAGCCGTCGCCAAAAGCGGAGCTGCCTTCCTCGGCCGTCGCCGGAAGCGGAGCTGCCTTCCTCGGTCGTCACCGGAAGCGGAGCTGCCTTCCTCGGTCGTCGCCGGAAGCGGAGCTGCCTTCCTCGGTCGTCACACGCCAAGAGGCTTCCTCTTCCCTTCGGTTTCTAGCATGGACGAGAGAGAGAGAGAGTCAGAGAGTTAATTAGAGAAAGAGAAAATGATGATGAGAGAGAGGAGAGAGAAAGGAAAAATGTCAGAACATTAAATGAGGAAAATGAGAGAGAAAGAGGAAAAAGTCATGAGATTGGTCCGCTACATAATGTAGCGGACGGAAGTTAGAGGGTATTTTTGTCAAAAAATAGTCCGCTACATTATGTAGCAGACGATTTTTAAAAAAATGTAAAAAAAAATATTTGGACCTCCGCGATACAGTGTAGCGGACTTGAATGCTGTCCGGGAAACAATGTAGCCGAAGGAGCGGAGGGGCAAAAATGTAAAAAAGTCCGTCCGCGACATAGTATCGCGGACGACTGACAGTATTTGAAAAAGGCGCGATCTGGGCCGTCCATCTTTCAGGATGGACGGCCAGATCGCGTTTGCAAGATCTCCTATTTTGCCTGCGCTCTCAATGGATCAGCTCCCATATATATATATATATATGGGAGCTGATCCATTGAGAGCGCTAGCAAAATAGGAGAAGTTACAAGCGCGATCTGACCGTCCATCCTAAAAGATGGACGGCCCAGATCGTGCCTTTTTCGAAAACTGTCAGTCGTCCGCTATACTGTATGGCGGACGAAGTTTTTCACCATTTTGCCCCTCCGCGCCTGTCCGCTACACTGTGTGGCGGACGGCATTAAAGTCCTGATGGGAGACAGCAAAAAGACGTCCGCTATACAGTGTAGCGGACGTCCCGTCAGTCCTTTTTTTAAGTCCGTCCGCTACATTACATAATGTAGCGGACGGTTTGTTGACAGGAATTTTTGTTCTGTTGTTTGCTTTCCTTTTGGTGTTGTTTGCTTTCCTTGTTTGTATCATTGCAATTCAGAAGGAACTCCAGTCCCACTTCGGCACAAACTCCGTGACTTCACTGTGGTTCCTTCTTTCTCACTATGTCGCTCCAAACAAGGAAAGATCGTCAAACAATTAATCGAAGAATCCATTTCTAGCTCGAGAGATTTAGAATGTAAAAGTCACATACCATCAATCTTTAGAACTGGAACCGAAAGAAACAATTGAAAGCATAACAAGAACCCAACATATTTTGATCTAAAATACAAACAACTATATTTGATAAATTCTGCGTTTGATAAATACAAACAACTATATTTCCACAATTCCAAAACTATTCCAGGGTTCTTCGTTGACGTTGCAATTTTTGGCTAAAGCTTCGTTAACGTTGCAATTTTTGGGTAGGAGCTTCGGCCTGTCAAGGACGTTCGTCCTAAACAATGAGTTTGGCTAGGAGCTTCGTTGACGTTGCAATTTTTGGGCCTTCAGATCTGGATCAATGGTTGCGATTGAAGCTACAGATAATGATTTTCAGATCTGGGCCTGAGGCCGGAGAATTACCTGGTGCCGGTGGATTCAGCCAAGAAGTTATGCTTCTCATTTGCGCCGACGTCGGCATCGTTGTCGATCATTGGTAACTTGTAGTAGCAAGGGCCACGCGGCACCCACGACATCGTCGATTCATGTTCAGACTAACTTCCAGTAGCTCGGCGGCGTCAAGTTCCTTGGCCTGATTCTCCGGCCGGGTGCTTCAACAGCAACTTTGTCTCATTCTCATCACACTGCCAAGCACAGCCAATCGGGGGTGATGACGACATACCAGATCTATCACACAGATCTGGGCGACGACGGGTTAGAGGGTGCGGGCTGCGACGGGATGGAGGCGACGATAGGGTGGGGGGGCGACGGCGGGGTGGGGGAAGTTGGAAGGACAGAGAGAGATTTTTAGGCTCTGAATAAGGATTTTCACAAGATTGAAAGAAAAGGAAAAAGGCAGAGAGAGAGAGGGGGCGGATACGGAATCATAGTGGTCCGCTACATAATGTAGCGGACAAATCAACAGATTTTGCTGTCACGAGTCAGGACAGGACTTTGTTACTGAGTTTCTCTTGCCTTTTTCTGACTTTGCTTCTCTCTCGCTTTTTTTTCTTTTTCTCCCCCTTCTGCCGAGAGACCCCTTTTTTTTATCCTCCAAAATTAGCTAGGAATCCAAGTGGTTTGAACGGAACTGATATTCTTAATGCAGGTAGTTCAAGTGGTAGCAATACCACTGAAAGTACTGATACCAACACAGCCATGGCGGCTGATAAGTTCGATGCACTCGATAGGAATGATGAGACAATGAACCAATTTGTGGATCAAGTCAATTCTTCGACTCAGTTACTTACTACTATGGTTTCTTACTAATACGGTTTCTTACTATTATGATTTCTTAGTTAAGGACCATATTGCAGAACCAAGTAGTGGCTTTCAGTAAGGCCGCTAGTGATCAAGAACAGTCAAATTCCAGACTCATGGAAGAAATGAAGAAAATGTCAGAGGAAAGAAATTCCTCATGGCATGATCAGGTCAAGGATCTATCAGAAGAGATCTAACGACAGACTTCATCCATCGCTAAAATAGTGGACGGAAAATTGCAAAAGGGGAAATTTTATAATGAAATAATAGAGGTAGATCTCTCCCTTATGACACCAGAAAATTCCATAAGGCAGTCTAATGGTTTAAGTTCAAACCATCCTAACTATCGATAGTGGAGACCCTAGCACGAGCAAAAGAAATTTTGCAAAGATCAATGGGTCTAAAGGGTCTGCAACTTGGCCTAATAATATAAAAGTGTCTAGAACAGAACTGGCCAAGAAGGTCAAGGCATGAAAAATGCCAACACTCATCCCCATAAAAAGCGGATAGAAAAGCAGTACCGGTTCGATAACCCAAATTTTGAAGAAATTGTTGGACTGATCAGGCATTTTGCTTTGAGGAAAAAGAAACGATGGGATTAAGGATGGGAGTACAACCACATCATGAGTTTAACCACGTTAGTGTTGGACAAGGGTATAGGCCAATCGATAGGCCGACATACAAAAAACCATACCCTGCCGCCATTGATCATATAGAAATTCCAAACGGAGTAAAAATACCTGAGTTCAGTCTTTTTTCACGGAGAAGGTAACTAGTCGACAATAGAACATATTGCTCGATTCACCTTACCATGTGGACAACTTGGTCAGAATGAGTGGGTGAAACTGAAATGGTTCTAATACTCGTTAACCAGGGTGGCTTCTCATGGTTCGCCAACCTACCCCCTAATTCTGTAATCTCTTGGTGAGATATGGAAGATTTGTTCCATATCGAGTTCATCAAGATGGAACCAGAGATTTCATTCGCAGATTTAGCCAGCTTGAAACAGTCAACATGGGATAATGTCGAACAATTTTTTAAAAGGTTCAAAGTGTCCAAAAACAAGTGTCATTTTCAGATGCCAGAATATGAATTGGCGAACATGGATTTGAATGAATTGGACTTAAAGATCAGCAAAAAGTTTGAAGGGATGGAATTTAGGAATGTCTTTGGACTTTCTTCTAGAGTGGCTAGATATGAAACACTATTGAGGGAAGAGCAAATGAGAAAAAACTAATTGATCGGAACTTACTTTCAAAATCATGTCAATCTAGAAATTGATGCAACAAAATTGGAAGGAAAGAAACCCATAATATGCGAGCGTTTGGTAAAAGCCAAAAATCCCACCAATCTACCGCCTAAAGAGTCAAACAAGGTCAATTCGTCACCTTCGAAATCAACCAAGCAAGTGGAAATAAATATTTTATTATCCGGTGAAAATAAATTTCATTCAGCTACAAAGTCCCCTTAGGGCTCCAAAGGACAAAAGAGCAAAGTTCTATAAATGGCGTAGCGTGATTAATCATGGTACTAACAACTGTTTATTCTTGGCAGTGCTGTGCAAGAACAAATCAAATCTGAGATGCTCAAATTTGTGGACAAAGGCAAAGACGTGATGGAGGTCCATAGGGATCCGTTCTCGGAGATGGCTGTAGATATCAACATGGTGTCTATCGGCTGTGGTCCTAAGCATGAAATGAGTGATGGCTGCAGTTCTAAACAACATAATTTCAAGGAGAAAAAGCCGATAGAAAGACACGTGCATTACGGGGAAAGTATAAAGAGAAGACGTTGTGGGCCGATGAAGAGTCAAGTTCCAGTAAGAACAATGTGATCTTACAGTTTGGAACTTCAGTATCGAAGATTGGACCGAGTGGTAAAGCAGTGTGTTGGAGTTGTGGTTCTTCGGTTGAGTGGTCAAAGCAGACATGGCAGCAAAAAGAAAGGCCAAGAAGATAATTCAGAAAAGAAGGACGCATGAAAATTTTGGGTAGAATAAACAAAGGCATAAAAGATATTTTTTCACCAAGGGTGGAATATTAGCAGCCAAATCCAGTTGATGGAAGAGCACAACAAAATGTTACCAATTGGGCCATTTTGGAGTGAATACAGTAAAGCCAAAATTTTGACCTTTCGGTCCCCGGTCCGCATTCAAGGATGGTTATAGTGGCAATGCTATTACATCAGTTCCTAGGCAAGAACCAGAAATGATTAAACCAAAGATGCCACTAGACAATCAACAGAATGTGTTGGACAACAAAAGTTCCCTCCTCCAGGAACCTATCAGAATTTGAGTAGGACCCAAAAAAGAAAGGTTTAAAGGTTGTTTGCTGCCATAGTGAGGCAAGAATTCCAAGATAAGAAAATTCTAGTGGATAGACAGAAATGGATGTGGGCGAAGGACGTTGATCAAAATAAAGTGCGTGAGAAGGTTCACCAAAATCATGGAGGAAAATTGAAGTAAAAAAATATCAATAGAGACACCTGATGGTCGGGATTTGCCAAGCACCGTGGTAGAGCAATTGAGGATGAGCACCTCAGTAGCCGAATCAACACGGTTATGGAGGAGGCAGTGAACAACCAAGGAGAAGAGAACATCTCAAAACCTGACAAGACTAGGGTTAAAAGAAGTCTATTTTTTTAGAAACTGTGAAAGTTACCATCGATTACAATATGACTTTCATATAACCCATGATATTTGAAGCGAAAGAAGGGCAGGCTTCGCAAAAATGAAGATGAAGTCGAAGAAGGGAAGTCTTTAGCACTGAGTAGCTTTGTGGTAAGTGAAAAAGAGGAAATACACAAGGATAACTTGTGTACTCAATTTGAAAACAAGAGAATTGTCATCAATCGGGGAAACAAAGTCAATATGACTAGGCCTGATCCTCAGAAGACCAAGCATTTGAAATCTTTATTCATCAAGACATTGATGGATGGTCAACTGTGGCTAGGGTATTAGTCGATAATGGTGCAGGGGTTAATATTTTGCCCACTCGAATCTTGAGAAAGTTCTGCAAAGACGAAGGATTTGATTCCCTCTGAGATCATGGTATGTAATTTTGCAGGAGGGGTATGTAGGCCCAATTAAGTGGTGCATATTGCACTGACCATTGGAAAGAAAACAAAGATGTCACATTTCTTTGTAATTGATTCCTCGTCTAGTTTCAATGCTCTACACGATAGAGAATGGATTCATGTAAATGGGTGAATATCGTCTTCTCTTCACCAAGTGTTAATATTATGGAGGGAGATGAAATTGGAACGAAAGTTGCGGATTCAGTATGGGCGGACAATAAACCTTTTCTGGCTAACTCTAACTATATTGAAGTAGGTTTCTATCATCAGGGCGTGGAACCTTTGGAGATTTCAGATGATGAATTGCTGATATGTGGGCAAAATCTCGACTGGTTGAAATCTGCGGTTGATCAAATTCAGATAAATAGAGATAAAGTAACTGGACCTGGTAACAGTAGGTCTGTCTCATGTGCAACCAAGTAGTTTCTAATGAATAAACACTGAAAAGGAAATGGTGACGAGGAGCAAAAGGAAAATGAGCCTTTGCTTGAAATAACAGAGAGGATAGTAATGTTGAACAACTAAGGATGCGACCAACAATGGTCGATGGTTCGGATGTTGGGATGAGCAAGAAGGAAGCAGAACAAGATGTTGTCACAACCACGTTTCAGAGGATGATGGTTTTTACTCTTGGAAAAAGGATAGAAAGATTGTCTAAAATTGATTGGGCAGAGTGTATAGTAGATGACAATCGAGATCGGTTGGATGGAATCAAGCTACAAGATTTGAGACTAGCCCCCTACTAAGTTGGATGATTTAAAAGCATAGGTTTAAGATCCCTTGATGGAAATCAACTTAGGGACAAAGGCCGATCCACGACCTATTTTTATCAGTTCTTGATTGCCTAGTGATATACATGGACATATAACATCATTGATTAAAAAAATACAAAGACTGCTTTGTCTGGAGTAACGAAGAAATACCTAGCCGAGATAGGAAACTTGTCTTGCATTGACTACTGATTAAGTAAGGTTTCAGACCTTTTGTTCGAGTCCCTAGAAAGATGTCGACAAAAGTAACTTTGTTGGTTAAGGAGGAGATCGAGAGGTTAGTCAAGGTGAATTTCATCAGACCCGCGAGGTATGTTGAATGGTTATCAAATATAATTCCCGTCTTAAAAAGAATGGTGAGTTACGAGTTCGCATCGATTTTAGAAACTTAATCATTGCAACTTCTAAAGATCAATAGTTGATGCATGTGGTAGACTTATTAGTTCATTTAGCGTCAAAGCATACAGTCATGTCATACATGGATGGTAACGTTGGATTTAATCATATATTTATTGATCAACATGTTGTACATAAAACTGCATTTATATATCCAGAGTCGATTGGAATGTTTGAATGGGTAGTGATGCCCTTTGGTCTAAAACACGCTGGGGCAACTTATCAGAGAGCCGTGAACTTAATTTTTCATGATATGATTGGAAAATTTTTAGAAGTGTATATTGATGACGTGGTAGTCAAATCGGGTGGCTACCAAGAATATATACGACATTTGAAGGATGCTTTTGTTAGGATGAGGCGACACGGGTTGAAAATGAACCCATTGATGTGTGCCTTCGGTGTTTCCGTAGGAAATTTCTTAGGGTTCCTAGTCCATCAAAAGGGAATCAAAATCAATAAGAATAAAGCGAATGCCATCATTAATGCTAAACCTCCTTCTAATAAGAAAAAGCTTCAGTGTTTACTTGGTCAAGTTAATTTCTTGCATCGATTCATTGCTAATATGACAGGAAAAATAAAAAGTTTCTCAACTTTGTTAGGACTAAAAGGGGATTCTAAGTATCGATGGGAACCAGAGCACCAACAGGCTTTTCAAGCGATCAAAGATTATCTGATCAATCCTCTAGTTATGATGCCACCGAAGGTTGGGAACCATTGAAGCTGTTAAAGGCTGTTAAAGGCCAAGTATTGGCTGATTTTTTGTCAAATCATCCTAGTCAAGCTGCAAAAGAAGATGAACATTACATTGGGATCGTCCGTTGAAAAATGACATTTGATGGATCAAAGACAAGTGATGGAGCTAGGGCCGGAGTAGTATTGATATCTCTTGTAAGGTTTATCCATCAATTCACATTCCAAACTACTCAGGATTGTTCGAATAAATAACCTGAGTACGAAGCGTTAATAATTAGTTTGGAAATTTTGTTGGAAATTCATGTGATGAATGTACAAATTTTAGGTAATTCTCAATTGGTCGTAAAATAATTGAGCGGGGAATTTAAATGCTGGGCGGTGATTCTTAATTGGTTTTGAAATACTTCAGTTATGTTATGTATTTATTAAGAAAATTTGATGATGCCAATATAACACATATTCCCCGGACTGAAAATAACAATGACAACGTTATGGCACAGTTGGCGTCAGGATTAAGAATTTCAGGAAGAGTTACTGAACATTGGGTTAAGGTATGGAGACATCTACCATCAATTGGCGAAAGATACAGACAGATTGAAATGGTTAACCGGGTCGGTTTGGTTCAGGACGATTAGAGGAGCCCAACCATCCAGTTCTTGCAAACCCACAGTCAAAAGTAGACAGGAAGGTAAACAAAAGCGGGCAGTTAAATAATTTTTGTTGAATGACGATTTGTGTAAAAGAATGCTAGAAGGTTTGACATTACGGTGTTTAGGGCAAACGGAGACAATGCAGGTAATGGCTGAAGTACACAAAGGCATTTGCGGGGGGCATAAATCAGGTGTGAAGATGAGGTGGTTAATCCGAAGGCATGGTCACTACTGGCCAACGATAATGGAAGATTGCATAAAAAATGCGAAGGATTCTCAGGCATGCCAAAAACATGGAGCTATTCATCAGATAATGTATCGATTTTCAGTCGATAGTGAAAGCATGGTCGCTTTGTGATTGGGCCATGGATTTGATAGGAAAAATTCACTCCCACTCTTCAAAACAATATGGCTTCATTATTGTAGTAACAACAATGAAGTCAGTTAGTCAAGAAGATGTAGTAAATTTTATCAAAGAAAACATAATACACATCTTCGGCCGACCTAAAATAATTACTGCCGATCGAAGTTTGGCTTTTACTGGGGGCAAATAATTGAGTTTGCCAAAGAATATAAGTTTACTATTCTAAATTCAATCCCATACTATGCCCAAGCTAATGGGCATGCGGAGTCTATAAAGCATATCATGGAAAGACCGATCGAGGATACATCGAATGATTGGCATCGATAGCTATCTGAAGTATTATGGGCATTTTAGACTTTTTCCAAAACTAGTACTGGGGTTGCACCATATGCTCTGACATATGGACATAATCTGATGCTGCCTGTAGAGGTAGCCGTGAAATCCTTTAGAGTAGCCACGCAAAATAATTTTCCGGTGGCAGGTTATAATAAAGTTATGGCAATCGAACTGGAAGATTTGGACGAGTATCTATTGGATGCCTTGGACAAACAACATGCATAAAGTTGAAAGCCAATAGATCTTACAACAAAAAGGGTGTCGCCTAAGTCATTTGAAGTGGGCGATTTGGTGTGGAAAACTATTTTGCCCATTGGAAGTAAGGACCCTAAGTTTGGAAAATGGTCTCCAAACTCGAAAGGCCTATTTTAAGTACACAAAGTCCTTAAAGGAGGAGCTTATTAGCTAAAATCTTTAGAAGGGCAGGTTCATGTCAAACCAATAAATGGGCGTTTTTGTAAAGAAATATTTTTCCTCTGTGTGGGAGGGTGTTGAGCCAATCGATAAAACAATATTGCACTAGCCCAAGAGCTAGAACTGCACAACATAAATATAAAGACCAGAATGTTGTTGCAAAAGTAAATGATCGAAGTTAAAGCAAGCCAACATTACAGAATGTTAATGAAAATAACATAAAAATTGTTTGCGACACATGGATGAAAAAAAGAGCCAAGAAAAATAAGAAGCCTTGAAAATAGATTGAAAAATCTTCCATTGAGTCTCTGCCTGGAAGATAATACGATTGGCAAAGGCTATCCATGTAGTGCCCGGAATTTTATTTAGTCGACAAAAACCTTATTTTTAACCTTAATCTAAAATTAATTGTGGTCTTTTAAGAAAGTGTGGGTGAAATGAGAAAAATAACTAAGGTGAGGGGGGTTTAAAAAGTCTTTCAATTCATGGCAACCATATTTAAGGGGGTCTTAAGGAGGGTAGCCATCCAAGAAGTCAGCCAGCCTATTTTACATGAAGGTCGGAGAGAAATGGAGAGCGAAGAAGCACCTTAGGGCAAGAAATTTTCAATGTAAAAATCCCTAGCCTTTCTCTCTAGTTTTAGACATTATAATTGAGTGTTTTAGATATGTTTTTATGTGTGAATTTGATAGCTCTTGGTGTGCTTTTTGTGAGTGTTGTGGATGTGTGATGGGGCTGTCGTGTGGTGGCAGCCACAATAAGGTGAATTTGTGGTTTGTTTGAGTGTTTGTGGGTGTGTTTATGTGTGGAGGAAGAAATGAAGGAGGGGGAGGGGGGATGCCGAGGACAGTTGGGTGAGGGATGTTACGGAAGCGTGCATGGGTTTTTGTGTGCGTGGATGTGAGGGTGTGCATGATGAGGGAGAAGGGAAGCGGTTGTCGTGGGGCAGCCGTGTATGGTGAGTGGAAGGGTTTTGGTGAAGAAGAAAAGGGAGAAAGAGAAGGCGAAGGTTGTCGTGATGAACAACCGTGAGGAATGTTGTGTGGGGAAAAGAGGGAAGGGAAGGGCTGTCATTTGTGTTGTGGGTTTTGTGAGGAAGAAAATAGAGAAAGAGGGGGGAGGATGCTGTTGTGTGGGCAGCCGTGTGTGATGGTGTTGTGGGTGTTTTTTGGTGGTGTGGAGAGTAGAGGGGGGAAATAGGAGAGGGAGGGGCTGATGTTGTCACGATCAAACCCACGGATGGCCATGAGCTAGGTCCATGACCAGCCACATGCCCATTCGAACATCCACTTAGGGCTCTGACAAGCCTGGCTACAACCTGTAACAAGAATCTACAACCAAGCACATAAAATATCTCCTTAATAATATTTCTAAAATCATACTTATAACTTCTCAGATAGATCTCCAATGGAATTCTTCATTTAACAACTAACATATATCATTTTAAATTCGGTGGAGATCTAAGCTCCAGGAATTCTCAAATCACAAAATCAGTATTAGCATGTCGCCCAAAGATTTATTAAATATTATAAGAGGACTACAACTTCTCTACCTGCAACTACATCCTCGTGGCTCTCATGAGTGTCGGTTCCATCTAGTTAATAGCCTGAAAATAATGAAAGAGTGAGCTTGGGGCCTAGTAAGCACACATACCATGTCCCTAAAATAGATTTGAGGGTTATAAAATATGCCACGGATTTTCTTTTCAAGAACAGGAAATCAATATCACCATAATGAAAATTTGCTTCATTATATATATATATATATATATATATATATATATAATAATGTACTTGCAAAAAATGTTTCTCAAAACTGGAGTAAGACATTAAGAAAGCTCATCAAATAGCTATCACAGTTAATCACAACTTAGATATGATACAGTCAACGCAAGATCTCCCCTGACTAGGGCCCACAATCCCTACTCCACCCGAGATAAATATTATTTTGTTAGAGTACAAGCCCCCTAATTAGGCACCACAATCCTTCCTCCGCCTGGGATACATATTATTATGGACGTAGGGGCGAAACACAAGGAACAGTACTCTGCGTCAATGTATGGTCTCGTCCACAATCCAACTTTCCCCCATGGATATAGGGCACAACAACCAAGCCAGAAGCACTGTCTCATTCAACATAAACCATATCTCAAAACAACTTCTCATAGAACATTCCATGGCATTTATAACTCAAATTCTCGCCAAACTTAACATGAAAACATAAGCAGTACAAAGACTTTAAAATTTTCATTTAATGGAATCATGTATACGTTTACATATTTTGCAAAATAGGGCATACAAAGGAACATGGTAAGATTAATTACCTGACTCGACAACCGGTTCTCTACTTGCTCAAAAGTTGGTCCTAACTCTTGCCTATCAAAACCTAAATGATAAACCATACGGGTGTGAATTCTCGATGCTCAATCATGCCTAACAGCTAGGTCTCCCCCCCCCCCCCCACAAACCCCCGAAGTGAATTTACCAAAATACTCCCGGACTTTTGTAAAATTACCAAAACACCCCCGACTCCAAAAGTATCCCTTCACACTCAAAGATAACCCAAAACACCTTTTCAAACTACTAGGTGGGTTTTTCGAACTAAAAAAGACATCTTTGGAGATTTTTTGCTAAAAACTCTAAACTGCTCTTTAAATTGACCGATACGGCTCATATTTTAAAAGCATATCAATCGGTGCCAGAAAACCGCAAAATTTTAGTCACTCAAGCATCTCAGTAAAAATCAGATCACTATAAAATTTCTAACTAAAAATAAGTTTGTTTACTATGTCAAATAATTCAAAAACGTATTTTTAAAAATAAAATCATTTCATGCCCTTCGCATGTCCAGAAAATTTCATGAAAGGGAGTTTCAGTTTTGCACTTTGCCTAAATCAACCTCTAAATAGCTCTTAAAAATCATAACAGGGACTTCCGGCTAAAAGTTCACTATTCATCATCTTCTTCCCAAAGAAAACCTAACCCTAACCCTAATTGCTACTTTTTCTCTTCTTCCTCATCAAGCACAGCACCTCCCATGCCACGGTTGCCCTCAAAGTATTTTAGGGACATGGTATGTGTGCTTACTGGGCCCTAAGCTCACTCTTTTAATATTTTCAGGCAATTACCTAGACGGAATCAGCACTCATGAGAGCCACAAGAATGTAGTTGCGGGAGACGACTGCTAGAAGAGTTATAGTTCTCTTTGAATATTTAATAAATCCTTAGGTGACATGTTAGTACTAATTTTTAAATTTGAAAATTTTGGAGCTCAGATCTCCACCAGATTTAAAATGATTTGTGTTAGTTTCGTTAAATGAAGAATTCCATTGGAGATCTATCTGAGAAGTTATAAGTATGATTTTAGAAGTATTATTAAAGAGATAGTTTTATATGCTCGATGGCAGATTCTTGTTCACGGGTTGTAGTAAGGCCTGGTAGAAACCTGGGTGGATGTTCGAATGGGCCTGCTGCCGGTCACGGACCTAGCTCATGTCATCCATGTGTTCGGGTCGTGACAATAATGGTATCAGAGCTTTTAGGTATTACAATTCTGTAGACTCGAACTTAGGTGAAAAATAAGTGTAGGCTTATTTTGAGTGATCTGTTTGATGATGGTGAAGCAAGGTGTATGTTCTTAGAGGTTTAGGTTTTATGAAGTATATTGAAGTATGATTGTGTCAAGAGGTTTTGGGAGAAAAAGTCCAAGGGTTATACCCTTTTTAAGATTTTGTTGATTAATAGTACTTTTGATTGAAAGGTATAATTGGGAAAATAGAATTTTGAGATTCTATAGACTCCTAAGCTGAAGATCATGTGTGATTGAGATTAGACTTTGAAAAGGTGGATTTGATTTTGACAATTTATTTGATGTTTCAGGCAAGATTGAGATTTGGGTCGAGTACGCAATAATAGACCGTGTGTTACTTGCCTTGAGAATTCAAATAGTGTAAGTGCTAACCAAAGAGGATGATGAGGGATAGGACTATGATCTTTTGGTGTCTATGAGTAGCTTTAACAACTAGTAGCCAGAGGTTGTAAAGGTTGTGATTGGCAAGAGCGATTACATCGATTGCCATGGCAGCCTCTCCCCCTCCCCTCTCTCTCTACTCTCCACCACTTCAAGCCACAACCCAAAAACTTAGCCCTAATTCTCTCTCTCTCTCTACACTCCACATGCACCACCACCGACATGGCTGCCCATGGTAGCCCCTCCCTCTCCTATTTCCCCCATCTACTCTCATCTAAACACCACCAAAACACACCCACAACACCATCACAAACGGCTGCCCACATAGCAACATCATTCCCCCCATCTTTCCCTCTTTTCTTCCTCACAAAAACCCACAATACACACCACACACGGCTTCCTCATGGCAGCCCTTCCCTTCCCCCTTCTCCTTCACTTCGGCAGCCCCCCGCTACACCACCACACAGCATTCCACACGGCTGTCCATCATGGCAGCCTTCCCCCTCTCTTTCCCCCTTTTCTTCCTCACCAAAACCCTTCCACACACCACGCAAACACACAAAACAGCACCTTGGCTGCCCACCAAGGCAGTCCCTTCCCCCTCCCTTTTTCCACCTTTTCACCCTCCTAAACACCACATAAACACTCACACCACACAGCACTACGGCAGCGCACCATGGCAGCTCCTTCCCCCTCCCTTATTCCACATTTTCACACACAAAAATTACAGCAGTAGCAGCTCCTTTTTCTGCTATTTCGCCCCTTCCCTTTTACCCCTTTCATGCACACAAACACCCATGCACACTACCGTAACAGCCCTCACACAGCTGTCCTCGGCAGTCCCCTTTTCCCCATGCGTTACTCGCACAACCAACCACTTCACAACAACATAGCACTACCACGCACAGCAGCCCTGTGCTGCTTCCCTCCCCCTTCTCCTTCACATATCAGTACACAAAGCACAATATCACACCACCATGGCAGCCCCATCACACAACCATAACACTCACACAACACACACCAATAGCTATCAAATTCACACACAAAAGCATATCTAAAATACCCAATTATCATCGCTAAAACTAGAGAGAAACGAGATGGATTTTTACCTTGAGATCTTCTTGCCCTAGCTTGCTTCTTCTCTCTCCCTTTCTCTCTGAGTTCACATAAAAACGAGGTAGACTTGTCTTGGATGGCTGCCCCCCTGAAAAAAACTCTTATATATGGTTGCCTAAAGGTAATTCTTGCTAACACCCCCTTTAAAAGACCACAAGAAAATTTTAAAATTTTAAAGTAAGGTTAAAAACAAAGTTTTTGTTGATTAAATATATTACAGGCATTACAGAAGTGGATAGCCGTGGTGGTGGTGGTGGTGTGTGTGGAGTGTAGAGAGAGAAATATAGAAAGAAAATTAGGCTAGGGTTTTCGGGTGGTGGCTTGAAGTGGTGGAAAGAGAAAGAGAGAGAGGCTGCCATGGCGGCCATTATAGCCATAGGGGCAGCCATGGCATAGAGGGGTGGTTGTGCTTGATGAGGAAAAAGGGAGAGAGAGTAGCAATTAGGGTTAGGATTACGGTTTCTTGAGGAAGAAGATGATGAATAGTGAACTTTTAGCGAGTCCCTTTTTTAATTTATAAAAGATGTTTAAAGATTTATTTAGGCAAAGCGAAAAACTGAAACTCCGTTTATTTTTACGGAACCTATGTCGTGGAAACTTTTGAGATTTTTCTGGGCATGCGAAGGGCCTAAAATGTTTTATTTTAAAAACAGGCTTTTGAATTACTCCCTCCGTCCCTCATAGACTAATCATATTTCATTTTTGGGTCGTCCCACAAAAATTGATCACTTTCAAATCTAATTATATATATATATATGAAAGCCGAAGCTGATAGAAAGTTGTGGTCATTACTTACTTGGACATTCTCTTATTTCGCCACGTGCACTTTCTATTTTGACTTTTTAAAAACATTTTGAATTTACTCACCTTATTAATTATGATTTGTATTCCTTTTTTTCTCTCTACCCCTCTATCATTAAATTTGATTTGAATTTCTTATTGTCATTTAAAATTCAAACAACTAAATAGATTTTATAATTTCCTCCCTTCTATATCAATATATGCCATTTAAAATTTTTATTTATATCTTTGCAATTTCATTAATTTCTAAGATTTTGTTAAAACTAATTCTTTATATAATCTCTTTAATCTTAAATATTTTCTAGGGTAAATTACACACGGCCCCCCTGAGGTTTGCCTAAATTACACACGGACCCCCCTATCTTTTTTAATTACTCTCCGCTACCTGTGGTTTGTCACTGTCTTACATAAAGCCCAGTTCCGTTAAAGAACCGTTAAGAAAAGTTAGGGCACCTTTTAATTATTATGATATCCCCAAAATGCCCTCTTCTTCTTCTTCTTCTTCTTCTTTACAACCTAATGCTTAGCGACTGCCGCCGATGCTTCGCCACTGCCGCCGACGCCTCACCAGAGGCGCGACCTTCGGCGTCCTTGGAGAGGACCTGATCAGATCTGACGACGCATCACCACGCGCTTCGTGTCTACTCATACGCCCAGCAATGCCAAATCTGAACTTTTTTTCTTTTTTCAGATCTGCTGTTCTAGAGATAATCAGAGCATCATGGTGGGTTTTGATCTGAGGGAAGGAGGCGGATATCAGGGTTCGCGTTTGACTAGAAATGCACCTAGGATAACGGTTCGTGGTGTTTATGTTAGGGCTGAGAGGGCTGTTCGTGGAGGCGTTACAGCTCCCGTTTTGGCAAGGTTGGCCGGGATTTGGGCACCGGCAGGCCTGTTTGCGGTGTTCGGCGTTTGTTCGGTGCTCTTTCCGGCGGCTTAACTGTTGTCGTCCTTCGCCGGCAGCTGCTTCGGACGTTTCAAGCTCTCCCCGCAGATTTCGTGGCCACCGTTTCTGGGTTGAGGTTGCGGTTGACGATGGGGCACTCGCCGGACCGTCGCGAACCACGGTGTAAGACTCCTGCTTGGACTCCTCGTCCACCTCGGACATCTTCGGCAATCAATCGGATCTGAACTGGAAGGCAAGGATCTGAACCGGATTTGACACAAACACTGTTGTCAGGGATCGCCGATTGGAGTTGGCCTGGGTGCTTGTCGTCCTGGAGCTGGGCAAGCTGGGCGGGCTCGGCGGGGCGCTGTTCGGGCGAGGGGGCAAGCCGTGAGTGCTGTGATTGGATCTGCGGTGAACTCGGAGGAGAGGGAGACGTGCTTCTGCTCGAAGATGGAGCAGGTCTGCTCGGCGGTGATGGAGGCGGCATCAGCCTGGGCGGTGACCGTGATGGGGCAGGGGCGTGCTTGCGGCGCTGCTTGCTTGGCTTCGTGTGTGTGAGAGAGAGAGAGAGAGAGAGAGAGGGAGGGAGGGGTAAATTAACTTGTTTCTCAGGGGTATTAGCGTCATTTTCTTACTTCTGTTAATTCTTCGAACGGAAAAATAAAAAAGTGTAGTTTAGTGTAATTAAAAAAGATAAGGGGGTCCGTGTGTAATTTAGGCAAACCTCAGGGGGGCCGTGTGTAATTTACCCTATTTTCTATTGTTGAGATAAGCCCAATTTACATGTATAGTTTACTCTCCCATTTTATTCTCAATTATTTGTTAATATATATTTCTCTTTTCTTGGTTCCCTTGAATGACACAAACCTCAACATACGGGTTATTATTGTTAGTTTTACCACTATTATTGCTATTACTTGGAACTGACTATTTTTATCATTTCATATACTATTTTTCATCTTCATTTGTTACTAAAAGCTAACAATTATTACTTGAGGTCATTCTTAACGACAAAAATTGGTAAGAAAACTCATATAAAAAGGTGAAAATTATTTTTTAATTATTTTTTTTGTCACTACCAATTCTGTTATTATTATTTGGCATATAAGTACGAGATCTTTTAATCACTACTTTACAGTTGTTGCTCCCGTGTGCAACGCACGGGATAAAAGCTAGTTTAGAAAGATTTTGTAGGTACTTTTACATATTTACCATTTTTATACCTTTTTATTCTATTTCTCTCTCCACATTTAACTCTCTACCAACTGTTCACAACCTATTCTGGACCGCACCCCAGGGCCCGCTAAGAGATCCTAGTGGCGCGACACGTCACCCATTTGGCGGTCAACATCGCTCAACAAGATTGCTCGGTTAAAGTACTCCGCGCCTCGAGCATCCGGAGGGCGATCAAAGGTGTTCTCCCCCCAAATAGGGTCGGCCACCCCAAGGGGGGGTCGGCCACCCCAAGGGGTCGGCCACCCCAAGGGGGTCGGCCTCCATTACCCCGCGAAGGGGGGAACCTGCTGCACGGCACTAGCTTCTCACTCCAACAACACACCCCCACTATCTTCGGTAGTGCGACGCTCATTGTCGCCGGCTCAATCAAACTCACGGCGGGACGGGCTCGCAACCCTTAAGCCCTCGCCGGCTCAATCAAATGACGGGCTCCGGCCCTCGCAGGTGCAATCAACCGGAGGCTCCGGCCTTCGCCAGCACAATCAACCGACGGGCTCCGGCCCTCGCAGGTGCAATCAACCGGAGGCTCCGGCCTTCGCCACGGGGATAGGCTCACGACCCTAAGGCCATCGCCGGCACAACCAACCGACAGGCTTCTGGGGGCTTCGTTCGTAGTGCTCCAGCACGAGGATGCCCCGCCACGGACTCTAAGCATCGAGCTGTGAGCATGTGCGCTCATATCACCGTTGATCATCGACGTCGTCAGGGCAATGAACCGCGGGTCACTCCGGGACGGGAGCAGGTCCTCGGAGGGCATCGCGTCCGGCACGCCTGGCAGTTGGCTGCAGGGGCAACCCTCACCGCTGCCAGGATCTCTGCGCGTCTCATGACGCATCTCGTGGGATTCAGTAAGGGCTTGGACTGGAGGCTGGGGCAACGGGCTGCTCTGACCACGCTACTGCAGTGTGGTCAGTCTCCTCAGACAGGCAGAGGGACGCTGCAAGGGCAGGGCGGCATGAACTCGGGGACCGGCATATCCGACGGACAATCAATACTGTGGGACCCCTCCGGCGACGTGTCGCTCCCGGAGGACGACACGTGTCGGCTGATGACACGCGCATATTTGGGCCTATATATAGTGGATTCTAGAGCTTATTCAAGGACTTCTCTCTCATTTCAACATTTCACTTTCTCTCTCTAAAGCTCATTCTCTCTGGATTTCTAGTGAGAGAAAGACATTTGGACTCCTGTCATCGGACTCTTGACGCTGCACCCTTGACGCGAACCGTCGGCTGTTGACTGTCGCCCCTGCTCGTCGTCTCCCTGCTTACGCGGCGCTGCCAGCCCTCGTGACCTGCCTGGGGAGCCTTGCTCTCAACCCTTACTCCATCCTTGCTGTCTCCCACTTCGTCGACCTGGAAGCCAACGCAGACTGCATCCTTTGTGGCACCTCACGTGGCATACGAACCAACTTTCCTCGGCAACACCAACTCATTTTTTCTCTCCTGGGCCAACCCTTTACACTTTTTTATTCTATTTCTCTCTCTACATTTAACACTCCACCAACCAATTTTCTTTCTCCTGCCCAGTCTCTTCCCCCTCTCTCTAAAGGGTAAAATAGAAAAAATATACAATATATAATCTAAATCCTTAATATACGTGCAATGTCAAACTGATCGAATTATCAGGGACGGAGGGAGTATTTGACATAGTAAACAAACTTACCTTTAGTCGAAAATTTTACAGTAATTTGATTTAACTGAGGTGCTTGAGTGTCTAAAGTTTTGTGGCATTCCGGTGTCGGTTGCTATGCCTTTGAAATCTGAGCCATAACACTCAATTTAAGGAGTGGTTTAGGATTTTAAGGGAAAATCCCCAACGAAACCTTTTTTGTCCAAAAAACTTGTAGCGAACCGTCTCAAAAAATCCCTAAAGATTTTAGGAGTCGCCATATCATTTAATTTAAACTAGAAAAAATAAGAAAAACCCTAAAATAACTCTAGAGCGTCCAAAAGGACGATATGCCTATCGAAACCTGGAAAGGGGTCTGGGGACTAAGTTATGCAGCGGAAAGATGTTAGGCACCCGCCACGCCCTTTCGGTCTTTACTTCATTTTTAATGATTTTTTTGAGCGTAGATTTTATACAGAGAAATGCAAAAAGACTCATTTTTGTTGTTTTGAAATGAAATGTGACTATGGGATTGTGAGACAATTCTACGTGATTTCAAAACTAAAAAACTAGTAAAGATACCATTAGAAGAACACCTTGAACATTCGAGGATGTTCTCCGAATTTTCCGCGATGCAAAGACTAGAAAAAGTCTTTTATATAGTGAATATTAACGGCTAATACTCTCGAGAAAGACAGCGAATCACTTCGCCAAGAAATAGTACACAGGCTCTCAAAAGAATAAGCTTTCTGACCCCTTAAAAATGAAGGACAATGCCCCTTTTTATAATGCTCAGCAGAATCTGTTAAGATAGGCATTACTAATCTGCATAGCTAAGGATAAGTCGAAATAAGTGATAAAATTGCAGATCAACAAAACTCAACTAACCGGCCTGTTCACCCCATTTATTATTTTTTTTTAATTTTGGAATATTATCTAACCCTAATTTTGGTAATTATCTCTGAAACAACAAATGGGATGTACCAACTTTGGGATAAGTCATACCATAAAATAGATTGATTTGATCTCTTCATCAAGGATAAATTAGGAATTATTTTTCCAAAATCATCTAAACAAAACACATCAATCAAGTTAATCTAAACCATGGACCGAACTTAATCTAAATTACTGGACTAATGCAACTAGACAGGACTAACAAACTGGACTGGACTGGACTGGACTGAACAATTAAACTAGAAGGACTAGACTGGACAGTTAAACTAGATCAAATTAATTAAATAAAACTGAACTTGGTTAATAATTAAATTACATCACTAGGCCCATACTCAATAATGCATTTTAATTAATAATGAAGCCCATTATTTAATCAATAAAAATGCCCAAAAATGGGGTGTCTACAACACTTAATCGTTTAAAAAGATGTTTTGGGATTTGTTTTTGGGTGCGTAATGGTACGTTAGGAGCACGCGGGGTAATTTCATAATTTTGTACGAGTCCGGGGAGAATATTTTGGTAATTTCACTTATTGAAGAAATTTTGCATTCAAGCATGATTGAGCGTCAAGAATTAACGCTTGTATTGTTTGTCATTCAGGTTTCGATAAACAAGAGTTAGGATCGACTTTTAAGTGAGTACCAGAACCGGTTGTCAAGCCAGGTAAGTACTGCTGTCATATTCCTCCGTATACCCTACTTTCCAATATATGTAAATGTATACATGATTTTTCCAAAGAAAATTTTTAAAGTCTTTGAATTGCTTCTGCTTTTGTGTTAAATTGTTTGACGAGAAAATGAATTAAAAATGCCATGGAATGTTTCCATTCGTAGTGATTTTAATATTTGGTTTATATTTGAGATGGTCATATCCACGAAGGAAAGTTGAATTGTGGGTCCTGGTCGACGAAACCATACATTGATGCACATTACTATTGCTCGTGAATTTTCCCCTGCGTCCACAATATTACTTATCCCGGTAGAGGAAGGATTATGAGCCCTAGCCAAGGGGGCTTGCACTACAAGGAATAAGGCCTTTAGCGACGGATTTTCCCGTCGCTAAAAGCCTAAATTCCGTCGCTAAAACTTTTAGCGACGGAATTACCGTTGCTAAAAGTCCCTCGTATAAAAGGCCGTTACTAAAAGTTTTGCGACGGAATTATAAAATCCGTCGTCTAATATAAAACTTTTGGCGACGGATTTATTTCTAAATTAGCGACAGACTATCCGTCGCTAATTTTGTTTTACGTACTTTAATTTATTTATTTTTTTACGAAATTAGCAACGGGATAAAAATTTTAGCGACGGAATTAATCCGTCGCTAAAAGTTAAGTCATTTTTAAATTTGTTTTTAATTTTTTAATGCCCAAACCTGTAATAAAAAAATTCAAACCAATTGAGTCCCATCCTCCGTCAACAATCTCAATATATCAAATGAACGATTAACAATCTAAAATCATCGATCAATAATCACAATTATCAAACAAATAGTCAATGTTCACAAAATTGTTTGAAAATGTACATATCCGATGCGATTAATTTAAAATATTGTCTAATTACGCCTCAGAGTTCAACATTGGGGGAAAGGTTTTTCACAAGTGCTTTGATCAAACACGCTGACTTGAAAACGCATTTGCCCCATGTGTTGAAAGATTACAAAGTCTCCTAGATGGAGGTCATGTTGTTGCACGAATTCGTTTCAACCCTTTTCGAAGCAAAGAACCTCTTGGCCAACCTTCTTCTTCAATTTAACAAGCCATGACCCCTTGCGGCTGGTTAAAGTTGCTTCAAATCTCAATGTGGTAAGCAATCTCCAAAATGCTACCGGTATGGCCTAACATATTCATAATACAGTAAGACAGGTAAGTTTTTAACCAAAGATAAAACTTTTAACACACACGAAAACACAGAGAAAGCGGGATGACATACAAGTTCTGTATGAAAACCAGGCATCATGACCTTGAAGAAGTGCCTGCTGACTGAAACGTCCCTGTTCACCGAAGCAGAAGCCATTTAACCTACTTTAACATGAAAAACCAATCGATAATTATTCAATCGACGAGCATCAGTTTCATAGCTGAATTAAATCTATCAAATTATGTTAAAGTGATGCTAAAAAAACAGATCCACAGTGAGTTGTAGCTAAAATGACTACCACAAAAATCTCAACTATGCACAAGTAGTAACAAAGCTTTGTCGCTAAAACTCTTTTAATTGTTCTGGTTTGTTATTCCCTTGGAGAGCGTGAAGACCAATCCTGCCTTGTGCTGACACTAAGGAGCTTAGCTATGGCCGTTGTGGTGTAGTATATAGTTAGGATTTGTTGTGATCTATCAAGTGGGGTGGTGTCCCAGGAATATTATGTCAATAAAATGAAAGTTTCTAACCCCCCCATAAACTAGTGTTATGCTCCAGCGGGTAAAAGCTTTGGAATCGTCGGCTTCGGCTGGAATCGTTGACTTGTGTAAAAGCTTTGGAATCCTTTGTGATTCCAGGTGTACACCTAGAATCGTCGGCTTCGGCTTCGGAATGGTCGCGAACAGCTCCGGCGACAGCTACAAGTCGATAATGGCTTCAGTGAGGTGCTTCCAAGCTCTCGGCAGTAAGGTGAGATTCGCAAATGTTTGTTTTTTCAGATTAGGGATTTAGGGATTTAGGGCACAATCAATTTCTCTTAAAAAAAACCCCCACTTCTTACATTTAATACCGATTGACCCCCAAAATTAGTTCTAAAAATTCCAAAGTAGCCCCAAACGGTCGGACACTGCACATCACCAAGTCCAACACTCCTCGATGAAGTGTCCGACACGGTGTCGGAAAATTAAAAAAAATTATATCGGACACCGATTGGCGGTGTCGGACACGTGTCGGGAAGTGTCCGGAGGGTGTCGGGGTGTCCGTCCGTTTAGGACACCAAAAAACCCTAGGAGGGGTGTCCGTGCTTCAGAGGTGCTCGCTCTTCCATGTGCTTGAAAAATAGTGAAACGCATCTATGGATTCTAGGTTTGGGGTCGGTTTCATATTCACTATAAGATAGCGACTTACTTTTGTTCTCGTGGTGAGTCTATTTTCCCCCATTAAGGTCGATGTTATTGTCAATGAGGTATACAATTCATATGCAATCATGTGGACAGATCATTGGGATCAAAAGTCATCTGATGCACATGCCAAGTTGGTGATCACACTCCCCGTGTCATTCACCCTTCCCATTGGCAACTTGTAATCGGGTTTTGGGATCTCATCAGGCTAAAGAATTGGTAAAAACACCTCACACCCTCATTATGAATCTCTAACCAATTAAGATTTGCACCTTTTTTAGACACAATGCAGGGTTAGTTATCTCTTATTGATCCGTTGAAATAGTGTATTTTTTGGCACATGTCGTCACGTAGTTTTTCTCAAATACCAATATAGTTAGTTTTTCTCAAATACCAATATAGTCCTTCTACAGTAGAGATACTTGTACTGAACCCTCTAAATCCATATTCTCTTGCACCAAAATTGATTCCTCCAGCCCTTAATTTCTTGAAAACTTATTTCCTCCAAAGCTCTCACCACCCCAATGTTCCGTTGGCAAAATCAAAAAATCCGAACCAAATCAACTAACCGAAGGAATCAAATTCATTTCAACTTCACTTTGATTCATTTATGAGATTCCTTGTCTCGACAATGCAAGGGTTATGGTGGTAAAATTGGTTGAGTGGGATCTTAATGGTGGGGTGATGGTGCCAGGGGCAACTGCCTAGTGGTATGGCGGAGGTAGACAGTGGTGCATAGATTCTTTGTGGTGGGTTCAGTACATAAGAATAGGCCATGGGGCGAAGGGCAGTGGTAAAGTGGACTGCGATAGCGTTTGGCTGGAGGTGACGGCTAAGGTGACGGAAAATGGTGATGGCAGCGTTAGGAAGGTGGTGATGGAGGGGGCGTTGGGAGGTGATGGCAGCGTACGGGAGGTGGTGACGGAGGGGTGCATTTGTATGTGTAAAATCTGATCTAAAATCATCAACGGAAATCTGGTTGTATGCCCGAATATGTGTGTGGAACCGAGGAAGAGAAGAAAATGGCAGTGCCCACTCCAACATCCACCACCGAGCCCACCACCAATACCCACCACTCCACCGTCACTTGCGTCTCCTGCCGCGATAACTCTCAAACCAGCACCGATGAAGACCTTCAATAACATCCGCTAAAGCCATGGACGTCAACCTTGACGCTAACGTCGATGGTGTGCCTTTCGATCGAAGCCGGTTATGCCATTAGAAATTGTGGGGGTTGGAGCTTGGAGGTAGGGGATAACTAGCAAGATCTGACCAGACCTATCTAGTTAGGTACACTGCAAAGTTACATGGCCATATGCTTGCGAAAGGACCAGCACTCGTCGTGTGGTCTTAAAGAATCTTTAGTTGATACTATAGTATCTTCTTTTGTTTTGCAAAAAATAGCTAATCAGCCATATGTGAAGGATCTATCTTGTCTCTCTTCAAAGAGACATGCTCTCTCTTATGGAATATCAGCTTGGCCTCTAAAATTAACATACAAAATCTGCAAAATCTTATGTGTCTAACCTTATATGTTCGAGGTAAGATAATTAAAAGTGACACCACGAAAAGGAAAAATAACTAAGTTTTTTGGCAAAACTCAAAAGCTAGCGGGAAGCCTTGGATAAAATTTGTTTTCCTCCACTCTAATGTATCTAAACGCAACATATGTTCCTTGTAATCAAGTCGTTTCTCACTACTCCTAAGTACCTTTGTCTACTCCTCTTCGTGTCCATCTGCTGCAGCACATTACACAACACCACTGCTGCTACTGCTACACACACTCACTTAAACACACACCATGTACACTCCTAAAACACACACACAAACACTCAATACAAACCCATTTTCCCTCAATTCACACCCCTTTTCCCTCAATTCCATCAGCAATTAAACAACCTAATTCCATCAGTTACAAAATCAATTGAAATTATAAGAAACATATCATAATTCCATAAACAAATTAGGGCAAGTTCCAATTAGGGCAAGTTCCAATTAGGGCAAATTGACATAAATTAGAACTGAAGAAAATTAGGGCAAATGGCGCTTAAACATGCATTAAAGAAAATTAGGGAAAATGGACATACAGAGAGGTGGTGCGGCGACGGAAGTGTTGGTGGCGCGGCGGCAATGAAGGGCCTTGGTGGCGCGGCAGTGGAGGGAATTGGTGGCGCAGCGTTGGTGGCACGCGGATATGGAGGGGCACGACGTCGGGGGAGGGGGGCGGTGATGTCGTCGGAGGTGGGTCGTCGGAGAGGGAGAACGCCAATATCGCCGGTGAGTGGGTGAGAGTGAGAGACAGAGAGAAACGGGGAGAGTGAAAAAAAGACGCAGGCGTTTTATGTAAGGACTTTTAGCGACGGAATGACACCGTCACTAAAAGCCCGTCGCCAAAAGATATATTTAACGACGGACTTTTTAGCGACGGTAACTCTCTGTCGCTTATAATGTTTTAACGACGGACATTTTACAAACGGGTTTATCCATCACTGAAAGACGTTTTAGCGACGGAATTACTTCCGTCGCTAAAAGTCCGTCGCAAAATCCTAATTTTCTTGTAGTGTTGTATGCTAACCGCAGCATACTAAGTTGTGATTAATTGTAGTAGCTGTTTGATGAGCTTTCTTGATGTCATGCTCTAGTTTGAGAATCTTTTTGTGCAAGTATATTAGTATATATATAATGAAGCAATTTTTCGTTATGGTGATATTGATTGCCTGTTCTTGAAAAGAAAATTCGTGGCATATTTTATAACCCTCAAACCTATCTTAGAGATATGGTATGTGTACTTACTGGACCCCAAGCTCATTCTTTTAATATTTTTAGGTGATTACCTAGATGGAACTGGCACTCATGAGAACCATGAGGATATAGTTGGGGGAGACGACTGCTAAAGAAGTTGTAGTACTCATAGAATATTTATAAATCCTTGGGTGACATATGATCTGTGTTATTGGTTAAATAAAGAATTCATTTGGAGATCTAATTGAGAAGTTATAAGTATGATTTTAGTAATGTTATTAAGGAGATAGTTTTATATGCTCGGTTGTAGATTCTTGTTTACAGGTTTTAGTAAAGCCTCACAGAGCCCTGGGGTAGATGTTCGAATGGGCCCACGGCTGGTCACGACCTAGCTCATGGCCATCCTTGGGAGTTGGGGGTAAGACCCCAAATAAATAATAATTAAATTATTGTTATATTTAGGGCATCTTTGCAAATTTAATTATTTTTGGGGTATTTTGAAATAAGTAATGAATGTTTAGGGGTCTTTTAATTATTTACTAATCTTAGAGACTTTTAAGGGCTAGCCAAGTCTGTTTACGATACATTCAGTTTTGGTTACAGAGAAATAGAAGAAGAAGAAAACTAGGGTTTTGGAGGATTGCAATCTTCTGTGCACAATTGGTAAGATTTTTTAACCCACTTTTGATTATAAGGATTAATTATATGATATTAGAATTATGGTTGTTAAGATTTTAACGTAAGTGGGTTAATTATAATATTTAGGTTTTGAGATTTTTGGAAGTTTACGTAATTCAGTGAAGATTACTGCGTAGATTTGAGGTAAGGATTACATTCATTATACTCCTTCGAATTATACCGTAAACATCTTGCTTTATTCAATAGTTGATTGCGATTTGAGTCTGCCAATTATTGCTTTAGTCATGACCCCTTTTTATTCCTATTATGATACAATCACTTTTGCGATCTCTTGGAATTACTTTGCCTTTTATTGAATTTGACAGAGTTGGTACCGTGACAGGCCCATGTTCCTGATATGTGTATCATGTACATCACCATTCATTGAATTACTCTATTACACTCCATAACGGTGGGAGTACTGTTACTTGCTTATTAACTATGTAGTTAGCCTCAAAGCAGCAAGTTTGCTCACGTGGGGCTGCCTAGGTGGCATGCCACATGTCCAATTTTCGTTGGTTCTTTGTTGAGTTGTATCTTTGACACCTGTTTTCTTTGTTTAATCATATCTACCTCGTTCAAAGTCGGATTGTAATGATTCAATTTGCGTTGAACTCGAATTTTTATCTTCTTTGATTTCAGTCTAATATTGAGTATTTTCTAAAATTGTTAAGTAATTCCTTTTGAAATTCAAAGTTTCGATTCTTTGTGGCTCGTATGCCTTTGAGATAATTTAATATTCTTTGGACCCTTTGAATTGAAACTAATGTTAAAATCTTCACGTGCTAAGGTTAACGTGGTGTCATGACATGATATGACAATTGCTACCGGTATATAAATTTTGAACTTAGAACCTCCGCGTGCTTAGGTTAACGTGTTTTACAGTCACGTGATACGTGATTGTATTGTTTTGATTATTAGTTCAATTATTTGATTATGACCCTTTGACTTTGATTCGACCTTTGATGGGTTAATATCCCGTAATGAGATTTGTCGTGCCAAGATTAACTATCGTCTTTGCACTTTGTTTTTATATGTTTCGTTTTGACTCAGCTACATATTATTGGATACATGCGTTGTACTCTGTGGGTGTGTGCGTGTGATCTTTACTGGGCTTTGTGTTCACCCCCCTTTCTCCTCCCATTTCAGGTAATTAAGCTGAGACATCAGTAGAGGAGTTATCTATAAGCATGAGTCAGAGTTGCTCTTTAATTGTAGACTCTTTTTACTGTCTTGAAAATAAGAACTTGTAATAGTTTGATTAAATAGCTTTTGGTAACCCCAATGTTTGGGAAGTGACTATTGTTATTAGATTTCCACTGCATTTATTAGACTTTGATGATAAATACAAATGCTATTGATTCGGGATACATTTAGAGCTCTGATTATCATTTTGGAGTTATGTTCTTGGTAAATGCTTGAGTATTATATTTTTTATAAGCAGGAATATTTTGAAATAGTTTGTGTAGGTCCGCCTCCGAGTTGGGGGCGTGACAGATGCCACCCTTGAGCAATTATGCAAGGGTTGGCCAAATCAATTACTTCCAGATAGACTGTGCTCTTTTGTTGTCTCAGGTTGTCCTTTTTTTCCTTTTGCTTGAGGTTCACTATTCTCATTTCCACGATTTTGATTTCTACAACCACCTGCATTGGATGTCTTCCGAGAATTTTTTATTGAACAACTATTTTTCTCGGATTTGTTGGGCCACAATGGAAATTTCCCTTTCTGTTTATGTTGTCTCAGCATTAATGTTCATGCCTTGGCTCCATGAAGATGACATGAGAAGAATCTGAGGCTTCAAATTAGTTACTACTTCTGTTTGAGCTTCCAATAATAAAGAAGGATCATCAGCAAGGATATTGATTAGCTCATTCAATCTAGATGAGAGTCTTCACGACTAATAATTCTCTGAAAGAAGCTAAGGTAGCTTCAATAGCCTGATTAGATGAAGTCCCGATCGAAGAAGAAGAAGTCATGGTGGATGGAGGTAGAGGCACAATAAGAGCATTAATAGCCTCTTGCACATGCTGGAACTTCTGGTCGATATCACTGAAGATCGGCTAAGGAGTGAGAGTTGCTCTAGAAGATTCAACATAAGGAGGTAGCGAACAGATGATAGAAGCAGTCTGTTGCAGCGTAAGGGGAATGTTCTTCATCATAAAACCAGAAGGTAAGGATTCTTTGGGGAAAGCAGGGATCGATGGTACAATGATGGTGGTTTTAAAAACCTTCTCTGGGGCAGTTTCAAAAATTCTTTCTGGAGTCGATGGATTCAGCATCATCCTTAGGAGTGATTTGAGGATCCTTAAACCGATTCTCACCAGGGTCGATATCACCTTGTACATCCCATCATACCACTTCATCTTGTAAAACCAAATAGTGAGTGAAAAGAGTTATAATGTGCGATAAACATACAAACATAAGAAACATCGTACCTGTCACGGAGACAAAAAGGGATTGGAGATAGAATTATCCCTAACCAGATCAAGGGGTGCCTCAACAATGCCACCTGAGAAAGCACCAGAAAAGGATTTGAGATCTTCATCAGGACACTTAGGAAGATCAGCAGTTGCAGAAGAGTCAGAGTCATCTTGTGTTGATTAAGGTTCCTCAGGTTTGTCTTGTTCTTTGTCAAGATCGATGAACAGTCCATGCAAATTCTGTAAGAATTTAATTATAAAGAAAGTAAAGTCATAAGTTAAACTATAAATGGGCGATGAAAGAAACCTTCAAAGGTCTTATCCGAAAGTTATAGTGAGTCTAAGGAGCTAGAGCCTTTCGCCTTTTCGGAGCAGCAGTTTTTTACCTTTGATTCTTTACATTCATCACAAACAATTCGCTCTGCAAAAATACAATTTTAGTCTCCACATTTGAGGTATTAACAGTACATACCTGATATTGGAAAATGATGGCAGAATGGTAGTTGGTAACTCGATCATCGGAGCCTTTCCCTTGTCGACTGGAGCTTTTGCTACAGGGCTAGAAGATGATCCTTCAACTCGGCTAGAAGCAATGAGAGTCGCCAGAATGGGGGAACTTGGTGCCACGGGCTTAAGAGCTGATGGAGCAGGTTAAGCAATTAAGGCATCAGGCAAAACCATCCTCAAAGGGACTGCCTCAATAGGATTTGTTAACTTGGATCCCAACTCAGGACCAATTAATTTGGCAGCAAGCTGATGGTTTATGCATTCTCCTTATAATAAGAGGAGTGGTATCTTTCTCTTCTTATTCATATCCCTCTTCTTCTTCTTCATTTTCCTCAACAAATCCCGATGTCATGTTTGGCTATTGAGCATCAACCATCAATTCTTTCTTTGTCCTGACTTTTTAGGGGGTATCCCCTACGATGACTTTCCTCTTGCCTTTAGCAGGAGGGGTTTTGTTGGTTCCTTAACCTGATGAAAGGGGATCAAAAATATTAAAGTCAATCAAAGGCAAAGAAAGATGAAATATGACACTTACAACATTGACCATGGTTTTTGGCATTATTAATCGATGAATTGATCAAGCAAGTGGAGAGCTCACAAGTGGTGTACAACACATAAACTTTGCTTTGATACCAGGGTTCAAAGCCACTCACACCCTTAGCGGTCTCATTCAGAGAATTCCTCGTTCTAAACATTCACATCGATTGCTCCACATTCTGATTGATTGCTCTGATGTGATTAACCGTCGTTTTATGCAGCCTTTCTTTTTGCTCAGCAAAACGATTGCTGATGAAACATGGAGCGAGAATCCCTTGAATAAGCCCAAACTGATGGGCAAAGTGAGAAGGAATGTACCTCTCAAAGTTACAAATAGTCGAAGGGGTGTTGCTTATTTGACCATCAGCGTGCAAGAATCGTTGGCATAGAAAATTCGCCTAGACATTTCTAACAAATTCTTGCCTTTCAGGGTCATATCGGCAGCCAAGAAAAATGCTAATTCCCTAAACAAGCAGAACCAAGGGACCGAGCAAAAAAAGGTTGAGGTCTAAAAATCTTAGCAAAATCAAAGAAAAAATGGAAGCGGTACCCAAAAGTGTGAGGACCAATTTCACCGAAAGACAATCGATGGCCATAAGTGAGATAACATGTTGTACTATGAGGGATCATTGGCCCGGACTTTGGACAATAGGCATGAAGCCGTAATTGAACAAACCCCAAAAGGCCACCTACGCTACAATGGATCTTTTTGTAACCATGTTATACATCACCTTATAAATGCTGCCTAAATCAAGGGGTGTAAGGGCATAAACCTTTTTGTGAGCTAAATTGATGGCTAGATCAATATACTCTTTGGTAAGTGATAAGCTTGCCACCTAGAACATATACCTTGACAACCCAAATCCATAAAAAGATAGCTAACTCGTTGATGTCTAGTTTCTTAGCACGATTGCCTCTCTTATACCATCGATGGAAAGTTTTCGAGTATTTTAGAGGTTCTAAAGAAGAAGATTCAAAAATGACGCCAGAAAGGTTGTGATCGACCAAGGCATATTCGCATGATCACCAATTGGAAAAAGCCTAGTTAAGGTAGAAATATCATATATAGTTAGGGCCATCATCTTGGCCCTGAACATAAAAGCGTTAGTGGTGCTGGACCAAAAACAAAAGGTTGTACTCAAGAGCCAACGATTAGCTTTTGGAGGGTTTTTTGACATTTGGATCAACTCATAAACACCTTGAGTTCTCCATAGATCTATATAAGAAGCTGATAATCGATCTATCCACGTTCCCTTGTTTGGGTCAAGGACAATGGGCCATAACCGAATCGATAGGCCAGTAGCCGACCATCCGACCCAATCTAGGTGAGGTTCATGGAGTAATAGAGTCTCAGAGTCATCTACGGGGGACCCAACTAGAGAAGTGGTCCCATCCTTGAAGGAAGCACCTAGTATGTAGGGTAAGGTTCTCAGAGTCGTTCCTAGCTCTGATCAAAACATAGAGATCTACGGTTGAGACATGGTCTCTAAGCATTCATATTTCCCATCGAGGACGGGCTGGAAAAGGAACACCAGTCCCTTCATCGCCTCTCGGAACCGATTTCATCTTTCTCATGGCTAATCGATTTATGAAAGTAAAGTTGAAAAAGTTACCGGCATGCAGTGAAGAAGAAATAAGGATAACGACGAAGAGATAAACTGGGGTCGAAAGAAGATTGACAAAAGGGTTCTAGTTTAAATTGAATATCACAATCCTATTTCTACTTGGTTGTATCGAGTAGTGGAATAATGGTAGGTAACTGCCAAGGGCTTAGGAGAGGAATCGGTTTGACTCGTACAAACAAAGTTCACACAAGTTAAGGGGGGCAATGTTGGCGTGTTTAAAATTTTAGTTAGTTGTGACCAATAGAAGATGAACAACTGTATGCAAAAAGACAAGAGCTGAACAGCTAGAAAGTTAAGGTTAATGCGTCATTAATACTGATGTAATGACAATTTACGATGGGATTAAATAATGATGGAGGAATTTTATGACATTTTAAGTTTCTGTAGAACGTGGGACCGTAATGCTGATATGAGTGACATGTGGACGATTCGTGTCTAAATAAATTGCCAAAATTAACATAGTTGTCGGTAAAAAATCGATAGCAACGATTATGAACTGTTTACAAATGATTTCTTTTGAAATTAAAATAAGAAGGTTGGAGCAAACAGTTTTCAGAGATCAGAATAAAAGGGAAGAAGGATCAACAGAAAAAGGGACAATCACACACAACTGAGACAAATGACTAGGTTTCAAGTCTATCTTTATTTTTTTCTTTTAGCATTCTGTGAATGCAGTACTCTTGCCTATATGAAAGTTTATCATTTAGAGAAGTCCTTAGATAAAAGGCTGAAAAGAACACTACATTAATTGCAGTTTGTTGTGCAGCGCAAACACTTACAAACATGACATTTGGTTAAAATATTGAAGTCAAAAAGTTGAAAACTTCTAGTACATATTTTGACAATTGAAAACTTCTACTTCATTTTTGTCTATAAAGGTTAAAATTATGTTATCAGAAAGCGCCACTAAAAATAGTTTGGAGTGAGTTTATCAATTTCTTATATTTTGCTGTTTTAGTTCCAATTCATCAGAAAATTCATATTATTCTTTTGGTTTTGTATAGACAAACTCAAAATTTGACTAGTACTTCTTTTCGCTAGTCAATCTCATATATACATTTTCATGTTCGTACAACTGAGATACTCACGAGTGTTATATGTGAGTAGCATTTAGTTGACTTATTGTGCAAAGACTAGAATGTATAAGTGCACGCAAATGATATAACCTTATAGATGTGATGCTAGTACTAATGCACATATATCTATAATTCTTTTTGCACATGTCATGCAATTGAAGCCCAGATTTGCTTGAAGTTTATTTCATGTCGCTTTCTGCACCAAATTTTGATCATATTACATCAATGTTATAAACTAGCGACTAAAGTTTTTACAAGCAACTTTTGTCACCCCTTATATGACATCATGGGTCGGTTCTTGATGATCAAAAAAGTTTTGGCGGATAATTAACAATTTGCGATAAACAGGGTGGATCACACACCGAGTCAAGTCCACGACATTGAGAGCAAAGCAGATACAATTGCAAATATGTAATTCTTTACAGTTTGTTTACATAAACAAAAAAAAAAGTAAAATACAAAGCGGAGACATTAAGTGGCCACAAATTCAGAAGAAAGTACTAAAAAAAGGGAAAAAGAAGAAGAGAAGAAACCGAGAACATCATTGTTGTTATTCTTTCCACTGAATTTATTAGCAATTTACTGGAAGATGTAACATATATCCAGGGTGTTATTATTGTTGTAACAGCAAAAAATGGTTGCCCTGTTGGCAATGCAGCTAATAATGTCCTTCCTGTATGCTTTGCAAGATTTTATTTTTGTCTTGCACTATCATGTGTGTTTGAAGTAATAATACAAGTATCATTAGTCAATAATTTGATTAGATTAGAAGAGTACTAATAGCGCGTTAGCCTTAACAAAATATGACATTCTATTTTGGTTCTAGGCAAAGAGCTTATTACAGAAAAACAGTCTTTGCATAGAGATCGATATATAGGAAGAAATTAACAAAGAACAAGGAAAGTATATCAACTTTATACAAAATGCCGTGGTTTCAAAAGAATTAAAAAGCAAAAAGACAGGAGGGAGAATGGTAGTTTTAGGGACTAAAACGACAAGTTGTAAATATGGCAAGTATGTCTCACCACATGTTTGCACGGATAAGAGAACATGGCAAAACAGTCAAAGGCTCGTTACTTACATTAGAATAATCAACCGCCATAATATAATGTAATAGTTATTGTACAACTTTAAAAGACAGTAGAAATTATTTGCACCTTATTATTTGGAATGTTTGTACCGATAAGTTTCTTTTCACTCATGACTTATCTTTAATTAAATATCACTAGTTACATGGCATTAACGTTTTATACTAGTGAAAAAGAGATTATGATGGATTCGAATTTGGAAGTTATTTTTTCTGGAAGAAACTAACTTAAGTTAGATGTGCTCCCATTTTTAGAGGGTGGTTACCCATTTAAGTGAAGTTAGTAAAAGTTATTTTCTAAGTGGGTAGTTCATCTTTATGTAGTAGTTGTTTTCTATATCTGTTTGTATCATAAGTACGGGTTAGAAGACTCAAAGAATAACAAGTCAAATTGCAGACAAACATGACTTAATTTTAAGTCTTTCCTCTTTCTTTAACTTTTTAAATGATTTGCTCTTATAGATAGAAACCGCTTTGCTCATTATAAATACTTGTCATTATTGCAAAGGCTTTCTTTTGTCTTTATTAACCGCGCAGTATTTATACTTTTGTATAAGTTTTTATATATTTTTGTCAAAGTTTCATTTTTAAGAGAAGTTCTCAGGTAAGAGGCACAAAAGAACTCACTCATAAATTGGGAGTTTGCTCGTAAATGCAAATCATTGACACGCCAACTGGGACCTTTTAAATTGAAAGTGAAAATTTTTAAGTACTAGAATTTAGGATGATTCAAACCATGATTTTGAAACAATTCTATAGAATTTCAGGCCTGATGTAATGAAATAAGAGCCGATTTTTGGGTTAGTTTAGTGAGAGGTCATTCTTTGGTGTATTTGACCCTTAAGTATGAAAATTTGTTTGTACCTTCGTCTTGCATATATCTAAATACTCAAAGTTTCATATCATAAGCAATTTTTCAAGATGTTCCACTGACCGGTATAGAATTTTCTGGGATGATCGCATGATTTGCAAGAATGCAAGTCATGACCAACTTTTTTTATCAACTATTTCTATAGCAACTTTTAAATTTTAATGAACTACAAAAGTTTGAAAACGAATTCATAGAGTTGTATAGGTCTAGATTCTAGACTTTCCATCAACTTTGTTTGGAAACACTCCAGATGAAGTAGGAAATGTTTAAAGATAGATTTTTGAAATTATTGATGAAAGAGGAAGTCGAACTCATTTCATCTATTGTCATGACTGGTACGACACTTATGGTTGAACCTTTTGATACACACTCGTCACATACTGATGGATCTCAAGTTAATGAAGTTGAGTTTGTCGAAGAACAGGTTTTTCTGCCATCTTTGGCAGAGACTTCAAAAAATGAAAATAGTGCACATTCCATTTCATCAATTAACTTGGTTCGGGAAGCTGATGAAAGGGGTGACGTAAATGGGGGCACAATTTTATTTCAGAAATGCCCAAATATGTTGAATCATTTGTCTTGTTACTTGATGGAATGGATAGGTTGGAAGTTGACGCTTGTCAGTATGCTAAAAAACACGATCTCATGCCCGTAATGCTAGAAGAAATTGAACAACAATGTCGATGCATTAAAAGGGGATATAATTGATATGGTTGGGGGACAAGTTTGCAAGAGCCTATTATGGTTGAAACCAAAAAAGAGCCCCTTTCATGCGGCGTGTATAGTGAGTGAACTGTGGCAATTGATTCAAAGTTTCCTACTTTTAGTGAATTTGAAGCTTTTGATACCATGAAATCTGATGAAAAACATGTATTTTGGGAGTCAATCGGTGTTACACTTCTTGAAGATGAATACCCTATATGGATTTGTGGATCACACCAATGTAGAGATTTAATTCAATGGTTATCCCGAATTGCAAATATATTTAAATATTATTTACTTTCCTTTTTTTTCCAGGCATGTTCAAATAAAATGCTCAATTGATCGGCATGTTAGTAGCCATTTGATATCTTGGTTTGGTTAGTAGCTTGGCCAAACATGGTCATGGTTTGTCCAACTATGGTCATTGTTTGATTTAATATAATTGCATTATATATCATTATCATGCAAGAAGAAGTGACTAGCAAGTCATAAGATACTTCAATGTTATTTTAATACTGGTGTATGCAAAATCAAGATAAGCAGTAAAAGTCAATTGATTGCCAATCCACAATGGAAATGCTTTGACTTTAAAAAGTGAAAGCCTATCGATAGTGAATGTTATTTTGATACTGGTTCATACAAAACAAGATGGCAGTTAAAGTCAATCAATGGCTAGTTATTAGTAAAATTGCTTTCACTTTGAAGTGTGCAAGGCTATGGATAATGAAAAAATGTTTTTACTTTGAAGAGTACAATGCTCTCGATAGTGAAAAAAAAACTTTCTTTTAATACACTTTAATGTTATCTTGGTGTAACTAAAGTCAATCGATAGCTAATGGATAGTGAAAAATGCTTTCGCTATGAAGAGTGTAAGGCTATCGATAGAGAAAAAATGCTTTCTCTTTAAAAGATATGACTCTTATCAAATTCCAAGTATTCATTTGCTTGAGACAGGGGGCAAAGTTTGCACGAACAAATTTTTTTTCACTAATGACCTATCTTTATTTAAATGCCACTGAATTGCATTAACTTTGTATAATTACTATTTGTGAAATGGAGATGATGATGGATTCAAACGTGGAAGTTGCTTTCTCATGGAAGTTAACTAACTTATGTGTTCTTATTTCCTAGAGGGTAATTACCCACTTAGGAGAAGTTAGGACAATTTATTTTCAAAGTCGTAGTAGTTATCTTCTACATGGGTAGTTCATCTTTATGTGATAGTTATTTTCTATGTTGTTTGTACTATAAGTACCTTTTGGAAGACTCAAAGAAGAACAACTCAACTTCAGATAAAAAATGACTTGATTTCAAGTCTTTCTTTTTTCTTTAACTTTTTAGATGTTTTGCTCTCTACGGATAGAGACCCATTTGTTCATTATAAACACTTGCCATTATTGCAAAGGTTTTATTTGTACTTTTGTTTTTGTTTATGTCAAGATTTTCTTTTTCCGAGAAGTCATCAAGTAAGAGGGACAAAAGAACTCACTCATAAATGGGAAGTTTGCCAGTAAGCACAAGCAGGAAAAAAAGAGAAGATCTCACATTTCTGCCACCACCTAACATCACCCGATCCCTTTCCTCCATAACCTATCATAACCTCATCCAATTTTGCCACCTATGACCACATCATCCCATTTCAATTACCACCTTCCATCTCCTCGTTCCATTTCATGACTACCACCATCTGATCCCATATCCTCATCTCCCACCTACACAACCCCCCCCCCCCCCCCCCCGACCACCACCTAATTCCATTATAAAAACCTCTGGAAATTCTTGACATGCACTTATTTTGATGGAAATTTATTTTGACAATATCTATCGAACGATATAATCCAATAGTATTCATAAAACCACCTTCTTTCTATTAGTACTGGAGGTTAATTGCATCTGGCATCTTTACTCATTGTAGCAGCATACACCATGAACTTCATTATGTGTGAACTTAGCACCATGAAGTTTTATAAGTTTAGTTCTAACAGTCTACGACCATTTCCCATGTGAAAAACTCATTGATTGGTAACATGGCTTTTTTTGGGGTTGGGGTAAGGGGGGAGTGTTGGGGCTTTTTTGGCAGATTAAATCCTTTTGGGGGCATATTTGGCAGATCAAGTCCAATTAGGTGGGACCATTCTAACTACCTTCTCATATTCCTCTCTTATAAACCAAAAGAGACCGAACGATAGTGGGTCAGGAGATTTTTACAGATGGCTGCTTGGTGGAAGCCACAGTTGGTAGGTATTATGATTGGTGGAGACAGTGGTTAGTGATGGCCATTACCGGTTTGGTGTTCAGGGATCCTTTTAGTTGTGGTGGTATTAGATGTCGTAGTGGACCGATGATGGTTTACGCTGTGGTGAGAAGGTGGTTCATATGGTGTATGGTGGTTGTTCCTTCAGTATATGGTGTGGGAGATAAGAGAGTGGGGATATCATTCATAATGATGGTGGTGGCTCACGAATTGGTATAGTGGTGGTGACGGTGGTTTGTTGGCGGTTGGCAATTGTTAATGTAAATATATCTTATAGGTCTACAAGGCCTACCCTATGCTACACTCACCATCACCACACAAAACACTCTCTGTAATCTATTTATACCCCTCTTCCACCACTGTAATTTACACCAAGAAATGCAAGATGTTTCTCATTTCTCTCATCCTTCTCTTCCTCTCTAATATCATGTAACATGGTATCAGAGCCACCACTGGTGGTCTCTTAGACTCGGACCACCACCGGTCCACTCACCTGACACCACTAGTTCTCACCCGGACCACCGGACTACTATGCCCACCACCGGTAGTCTCACCAACTCCTCAAAATCTAAAACTCCATGTCTGAATCACCAAAATCAACCCCTGTAACAACCACCTACAACCTCCAGGTAATGCCACCAACACCTGTAAGAACCACAACCCCACCATCTGTTGACACCATTTAATAACGGTGCAAAATCGCCGCCAAATGACCAAATCTCCTCCTCCGCCGTCGTGTCACCACAAGCACCACAACAGGACCACACCACCCGCCGCCGCGATCACCAACATCGATCACCACAGAAACAGCAAATCCCATCTGCCACGATCTGCCACCGTGTCACTGCCGAACCACCAAATCACTTGATCACCACCCAACCCACGGCCTCACCCAGTCACCCACGGCCTCATCGCGACACCACCGCTATCTGACCGGTGGCCACCGCCTCAAAATCTGGACCCACGACCCAACATCTGGAACAACCAACCAATCTCCACGATCTGCCATTCGTGTCACCACCGTTACGCCGGCAAAGCACCGTCCGTATCACTGCGATCATTGCCGGCATCATCCCAGCGCCGTCGGCACCCAGCCCAATCACCGCCGGCGCCCAGATCCACGACAAAACCCACCGCCGTTCGGTCTCGAAAACAATTCTCATGTTATCCTGTTGTCGCCGATTACCACTGCAGTCACCACCCAACGCCAGCCGACCACAGATCGGGCCACCATCGTTCCGCCGGTGATCTCCCTGAAAAACCGAGCACCAGTGATCGCCGACGCACCACCACCCTCGCCGGCCAGCGCCGTCCCTCACAGCCACCACCCACCGTTGTCGCAGCTTTCCGTCGACGCCGTGTCGCGGCTTGCCCCGATCTGCTACTTAACGACGCTCCAATCTTCCGTGAAACCCATTTTCCTTCAGTGAAACCCATTTTCGCAGATCTCTATTTTTACACTAAAAGTTTATTTGGTTCTTTCTGGCCAGTCGCACGAAAGTAAAAGAAAGACAATGGCAAAGAAAAAGGCTTCTAAATATAACAAATGAATTTTGACATAAAAACATAGCCAAACAAGTGCCAATCTAACCTTTTTCATTTTTGCCCATCATAGTGTACGCGGTTAGTTGTTACGTTATTTTGTATATCGCTTTCGTTGTCAAACATGACTTGCCACCATCGACAATCACTAATCCCTGTCACTTCATGACCTTCTCGACGCCATCGTCAAGCCTAGACGATTGTCTCTCCTATTGCCGAACATCAAGACACTATCCTTGTTGTGCCTATCAAACCACCACATTTCCTCATCACCACCAAACTGGGCCCACATCACCTCTACCATGAATCTGTACTTAACTGAGCCCACATCATTGTCACTTGCCTCGCACGATCACAACCTTCCTGTTGCCTTTCCCCGTATCCTATCTCTTGGCAAAGTTGCCAGCTCTGTTGTTTATCCAGCTTCTCCTTGTATTCGTTGAACGAATAGGGGAGAGAGAGGTTAGACAAAAATTGTTCGGGGGGTGAAAGGTGAGAGAGAAGAGGAGCGAGGATAGAGAGATACAAGAGATATCCGAGAGCAGTGCTCACCTTGGTCGTTGGATCTCAATCCCAAGATCGCCAGGAATCATGCCAAGACCTTCACTGATCGTGATCGTTGGATCAATCATCGTGGATAATGCCAAGATTCTCACTTTACTGTGGTCGTTGGAACTCAACCCCGGAATCAACCGGAATCATGCCAAGACCTTCACTGATCGTGATCGTTGGATCAATCATCGTGGATAATGCCAAGATTCTCACTTTACTGTGGTCATTGGATCTCAATCCCGGAATCAACGGGAATCATGCCAAGACCGTCACTCACCCTAGTCGTTGGATCTCAATCCCGGAATCAACGGGAATCATGCCAAGACCCTAATTCACTATGGTCGTTGGAACTCAACCCCAAGATTGCTGGGAATCATGCCAAGACATTCATATATGATCTTCATGTCACAGTCGTCAGATTTCTCATATGGGATTACTAGACATCATCAACCCAAGATTTTAGGTCTCTTGGTTACCAGACCTTACTTGGGATTTCAGAATTTACTTCAGGACCTTCATTTAGTTGGGTCACTCGAAATCTTTGTTACCAGAAACCGCCCCAGGACCTCTTGTCCCTTGGTCGCTGGATCTATACTCTGGGTTCACCAACCGCCCCAGGACCTCTAATTCTTTGGTCGCTGGATCTGTCTTCTTGGATCATCATAAACCACCCCAGGGCCTCTAATTGGTCGCTGGATTTGTCCTCAAGGATTATCAGAAATCGCCCCAGGACCTCCAATCACTTGGTCGCTGGATCTGTACTCTGCATTCACCGGTAGCCGCATCAGGAACATTGATTTACTGAGGCATCGCTCAGATAATCTGTTTCACTTCAGGATCTATATTTGGATCTCAATGCTGTGAAGGATCGCCATTCACCTCAAACATGACATCAATCATTAACGTCCAAACTTAAGCTAGTTTCCTATCCACCATCTTAAGTTTGAGGGGAGATGTTAATGTAAATATATCTTATAGGTCTACAAGGCCTACCCTATGCTACACTCACCATCACCACACAAAACACTCTCTGTAATCTATTTATACCCCCTCTTCCACCACTGTAATTTACACCAAGAAATGCAAGATGTTTCTCATTTCTCTCATCCTTCTCTTCCTCTCTAATATCATGTAACAGCAATTATGGTGGTTGTGGGTAAATTCGTCTTCAGAAACGGTGTGTGGTGAAAAGAGAAAGATAGGTTGTTTGTCGTGGAAGGAGGTATCCCAGTCGTAATGGTGGTATGAAGATGGAAGATGAAAGATGAAAGATGCAGATAAATTAGAAAGAGAAAGATGGTGATCCGCCAAAAATCACCCCCCCCCCCCAACCAAAGTTGAGCCAAATCAAACTCCAACAAGTTTTTCGTCGAGAAAATGGTTCGAGAGTGTCAGATGCCAAACTTAATCTTCATGATGCAAGCGAAAAAAGAGTTTCACATTCGAGGCTGTTGCCCGCGGGTAAACTTGGGTGCACCAACACAAGATGTGATTGACCTAAATACTTGGCAAATATTAGATAGTCTTAATTTTAAAAACAAAAATATTGTTTATGAAAACAAAGAATGAAAATACAACCAAAGATGACATGCCATAGAGATCCTTACATTTTTACCCTTCTTCCTACATCCCTCTCACCACAAGAAAATGATACCACTTATTATTACGATTTGCTAATAACACCAACAGCCGCCACTAACAACCAATCACAACACCACCCTGGCGCCTTCCAAAGAATAATTGTATAATAAAAAAAATCACAATTCGAAGACCCAAAAAGGATCTAGCATTATCAAGATTACCTCAAGTCTATTGGCCTCTCTAGCTTCTCTTACAACTTGATTCCAAGTAAATGGATTCGAACTACACGTGAAGGTGCTACAAAAATATAGTGTCTCAAATGCCAAGTATGTAAAAGTGAGTTAGGAGAAAGATAAGGAGCTGAGATGACAGGGGTAGAGCTTGAGAAATAGCAGTGATGCAACATGAGAGACACAAAGTGAGGACATAAAGGATGACTAATAATCATATAATTAGGACCCCAAAAAATAATCATATAATTGGGAAAACAAATCATCAATCACCCATATATGTACATGAATTATGGAAACAAATAATCATATAGATCTTGGGCTGCTTTATGTAAAAGGACCAAAAAAGTAAACTATGGCAGGACATGAAATCTAAAATTGCATCATAAAGAGTTTTTTCTCAGAATAATACCATTTTAATACTTAATTACCTATATCTACTCCATTTTGAAACTTATTTACCCGCATACCACACACTTTTGAAAATCACGGTTTAGAACCATGACTTCATAGAATAAGACGTGGTTTAGAATCACGTTTTTATTTTCTTTTTCTTTTTCTGCGTAATTTCTCAAAATCTAAGAAAACTCAAGAAAATAAGAAAATGTAGAAGAAAAAAAATGCGTGCATTTGGGACTGTGCGCTCAACCCATTTTACTTTTTCCCTTCTTTCTCCTTCCTCCTTCCTTCTTTCTTCTTTCTTTTTCCTCAGCCTTTGCTCACGGCTGGGCTACATCAGTAGTTGCACTAGGTGAGTTTTCTTCTTTCTCCTTCCTTCCTTTCTTTCTTTCTTTCTTTCTTTATTCCTTCTTTCTTTTTTCTTCTGTCATCTTTTAACATCATTGCTGGGTATTCTAATTCTGGGATTAGGGCAAAAGTTCAATGCTTGAAAGTGATTTCTATTATTCAATCTTGGTTTTCATTTCAACATCAATCGTGGTTAGAAACCACGACTTCAATAGAAAACGCTTTTAGGAACAACGATTTCTATTGAAAACGTGGTTCTCGAAGGCGATTTCTGTTATTCAACCTAGTTTTCAAAAGGTTGTTACCAACCACGATTTTAATTTTGAAAACGTGGTTTTCGAATGCGATCTCTATTTCCCAACCTCAATATCTTTTTCTTTCCAAATGTTCTTTCAATTTTGTTTAAATTAGACAAATAAAATTATATATATATATATATATGGGAGAGCCGATCCACATCTACCGGTGGAAAAATAGCTATTTCTCCACCATAAATCTCCGTCCATGTGTAATAGTGGATGGACCAGATCTATTTTTTTTTTTATAAAAAAAAAGTGGTAACCGCTAGTCTTTAAAGCGGTTACAAAACTCCAAAAAATACCCCTTTCAGGCAAAAAAAAACCCAAACTGCTGGTCTTTGTAACGGTTAGGAACCCACTAATTTCCCCCAACCGCTACAAAGTGTAGCACTTAATGGCCCACGTGAAACCCACCAAGCCGCCACAAAGAGCAGCGGTTGGTGAGCCCCTAACCACTACTCTTTGTGGCGGTTGGGGGGTTTTATTTTCTTCCTGCGCAATCTTTCTCCCTCTCTCTCTCTCTCTCTCTCTCTCTCCAACACCCTCTCAATCATTTTCTTTCTTTCTCTCTCTCTCTCTCTCTCTCCAACACCCTCTCAATCTTTTTCTTTCTCTCTCTATCTCTCTCTCTCTCTCTCTCTCTCTCTCTTTATTTGTCTTCCCCACTCACGAGCCCTAACCATTTCTTCCTCCTGCATAAACCCTAAACCCCCATTTCTTCACCACCACATCTTTCATCAACCCCAAATCCTAACCATTTCTTCATCCTCCATAAACCCTAAACCCCCATTTCTTCAGCACCACATCTTTCATCAACCCCAAACAAAAACTCTATTAGACTCTTCCAACATCACAAAGCCTTAAGTCTCTAGCAAGAATCCAAGTTCAATTAGATCTAGTAAGTTTTTTCTTATATCTTGAAGCTAACTTATCCATAGTTGGCAATATTGGTTTGTGTTCAAAATTGGAGCAATTATCTAGAATGAGGAGACAATTGAAAGCAACAATACTACATAGGAAGTTTTCCTTTTCATTTTATTCCATTTCATTTCAGTTTCTTTACTTTACAAAACTTAATGTTAATTCTATGATGTGTTGATAATTTATAAAAAAAATATTTATGTAGATTTTAATATAAATATGGATGTAATTGGAGGAAATAATTTTTGTGAAGATTCTGACCCACCTTACAAAGGTCAAGTTTTTCAAACACTGGACGAAGTTGAAGCATACTATAGAGCATATTCGAAAAGGCTGGGTTTCGGTTTTAGAATTAAAATGACTAGAAAACGGGCGAAAACAGACCAAATTTGTTCCCGACTATTTGAGTGTTATAGAGGAGCACCGCATGTACCCCCGGTTGTTCGGATCAGTGATGAAGGGCCAACAAGAAAAAGAAAAAGGGACACGTTTTCTGGGTACCGGCCGCAAGGCCCATGTGTATGTAGTACACCGGAAAAAGGAAAATCATTGGGTTGTGACGGGTGTCGAGTTGAGCCATAATTATCAATTGATGACCCCAAGTAAGGTTGCTCTTCCCTTTTCAAATTTTTCTTAGAGCCTTCTCTTTGTTGCCTTTTTTACTTTGTTTTGGACAACCTACAATCACAATTTAGATCTAGTACTTGGTACCCATACTCTCTTGGGTCCATAAGTGTTAGTCCAAGCAACATTAAGAAGTTCTTTAACAATCCACATTTTCTTTACACCTCCACATAAACAATTCTATAAGGACAATAACTAGACATATGCCCTTTCTTATTACACCAACCACAATGTGGAAAAGGTGTGCAACAGTTCTATAGTTGTCTTGGAGGAACATTTAGCTTAATTTGTTGTTTGAACGAAGGGATCTAATCTAACACCACCTTTATTTAGGCCAACTCTTGAGTGTCCAAGCATGACACCTAAGTTGTTTTGACCATCAACAAATTTTTCAAGACATTTCGTCAAATCATAAATATCAAGTTATAGATTTTCATTCTGCTTTTCTAAAATCAAAGTACTGCAAGAGATTTGATATGTGCTAGGAATGTTCACAATCAAATCAACCAAATCATTATTTGCATGTTCCACATAGAGATGGCTAGATATACATTCATTCTTGGCATACAACTTATTATTTTCTCTTTTTAGGTCATATAGCTCTTTTGAAATTGCACGAGCTTATTTCAAAAAAAAAATTTGGCTAAGTTCATGGATTCTTTATATAAAAGAGTATCAGCATCGTAAATATCATCGTTGGAGCAATTTCTATCATTATTACTATGTGAAGAATTTACATCATCTTCCTTTTGAGACATGAAGCATAGATTTGCATCTCTATCATAGAAGTCAACACCTTCATCTCTACTGGAGTCTTTATCATTACAAATAATGGCTTTAATTGATATTTTTATGGAGTGCTTATTTCTTGAATCTTTCTTCTTCTAATTCTCCTTCGAGGTACTCTCCATACTTGAATCATTCTTGCTCTTGTGTGAGTTTCCATATTTCCTCATTTTGAGAAACTCATTGAATTCATTTGCAAGTATCTCAATCTCTTTGTTATTCAAGTATTTCTCCTCTTTACTTGATGATTTATCTATTATTGATAAAACTTTAAAAGCAATGCACTTCTCCTTTTTCTTTGGATCTTTTTGTCTGAATAATTCGAGTTGCTTTTCATAGGTCGTGAAGGAACAAATTACTTTATCCAACGGGAAGGTATTGAAATCATTTGATTCTTGAAGTGTAATGATTTTTGCATCCCATTCTTTAGGTAATGACCTAATTACCTTTTTCACAAGATTACTGTTAAAGAAATATTTTCCTAATTGTTTCAAAATATTAATAATTTTAGTGAAACGAATATTCATTTCCGTAATAGATTCATCGAAAAACATCTGAAACAATTCATGTCATCTATGCCATAAACTCATTCTTGAATCTTTTAAAAGAGAAGTTCATTCATGAACAAACTGAAGTGTATCCCACATACTCTTAGCCGAATCACACACAATACTCGATTGAGTTCATTTATGTTTAGATCACAAACAAGAAAATTCGTAGCTCTAGAGTTCATGCAAATCATATTTCTATCATAGTTATTAAATTTGGATTTATCCTTAAGCATAAACTTATTCCTAATCAACTTCGTTGAAGCATAAAGGCTCTCTTCAATGATTTCCCACATTTCAAAATCTAAAGATCCTGAAAACACTCTCATCTTAATTTTCATATACTATATGAAGACCCATAAAAAAGTGGGGTCTTAGAATAGAACTTCCCTCAAGACTATGAAACCACATGATCCTTAACTTTCCAGGTGTTAGCCAAAAAAGAAAAAATGAAGAGTCGAGGCTCTAATACCATTTAAAACCAATAAAACAACCTTTGGGGGGGGGGGGGGGGGCTGAATAGGGTTTTTGCAAATCAATGGGGAATTTAAATGCAATCATGAATCTCAATTAAACCAAGCAATATTTCAATGGAGATGCTAACTACACAATCTCAAGCAATTATAGAGTAATAAGTAAAGAGATTGAGTTAAAGATAGTTGACAACGAGATTTAAATGATTCGGCTTGAACTACTCTCATCTTAATGATAGTAACTTAACTTATACATCTTTGTTGCTCTTTGACATTGGACTTGAAGAAGCTTCCATAGCATGTCCACTATAGCCTTAAGCTTCTTTGGTTTTACTCCATATATCTAACTTCTCAAATGTGTCTTCATGAGTGCGTATATACCTACTAAGAATCCACTCAAAGTACACACTAGAATATAATCAATGTGTAGTTACGATCGAAACAAGATGTAACCCAGGTTATCCAACTATTGGGCTAACAATATGTTTAGTCGGTCATTGCTTTTATTTATCCATTTGAGATCTTTCATGTGCTTCAACTCAACTAATACAATCAATTCTTATAGGCATGAATTACTCAATGCTATTTAAGGAGTTCATTAACTTAGAATTTGGTTCAAGCTATTGATGCTAGGTACATCTCCGAAGAATTCAATAACTAAGAATTTTGACCATCATTTTGAAGCCAGAGATATAAGGTACATAAGCCACAACATATTAGCTGGGCCTCACAGTTTTTTCTTAGCATCTGAATAACCTTGATATAGAATAACAATCACATATTTCTCTCTACACCTCAATAATCCTATGCAAACTAAAACTAATCTAACTAACTAGAAAACATAATTTACGTGTCAAAAAGTAGCACAAAAAGTATTGCATAGATGAAATATCAAAATCACATACCACAAGAGCTGGAGAAGCGACGGTAGCAGCTAGAGAAGAGGCACGGCAAGGTGGCAGGAGCTTGGGGTGGGTGGATGTGTTGTGGTGGCGTCTACAGTGCGGTGGGTTGAGGGTGGTGTTAGTAGCGGACGTGGGTGTTCGTGGGTTAGGGCGGTGTCGGCTAGCGGGAGTGAGTGGCGTAGGAGGCTACCGGGGAAGAGCGGTAGTGGAAAGAGGTGGGAGTGCAACAAGCGGGTGGCGGCTAGCGATGGGTGGGCTATGAGAAAGTGAGAGAGAGAAAGAGAGAGAGAGGGGGGGAAGGTGCAACCGTGAGAAAGAAATAGAGGAAATAAGGTTAGACGTAATTGTCTTTTGCAACATACAATTCATTGCCAATATCCGTCACTAAAGTCTATTTAAAACTCCATATTAAATACATACTTACCGTCCACACTAATTCATTGGTAAAACTCCACTGCTTAATACAATATCCAGCTTTTAGTAAAAAATTTGGGAAAAAAGGAGAAAAAACACAAAAAGAGTTTTAGCTGACGGAAGTCTTCATTGCCAAACATTCGTTGGAAGTCTTCATTGCCAAACATTCGTTGGTAAGTCCATCACAAAATGTCTAGCGATGGACATTTTGGTAGGTAATGCTTTTGAAAGGCTTTTACCGACAGCATTCTATCGGCCAAATCCGTGGGTAAAGGGTACCGGTCCAACAATAAAAATGCGTCATTCAAGTGTTTTTTTTTTATTGTGGCTATAAAAAAGTAGTTGATACGGAGCGCCATGTAAAAACTTCACTTAAAAACGAGTACAGGTCTTACTTTGTATGTTTTCAACTTGGCTTCTCGTGGCACATCTAATTAACAAGGGCTTTAGCAGAATCTCATAACGGCTATCAATCCAAGCTTACATGGAATGTAGGCTGGTCCATACTCAGTCTTTTGACCAAGTTATAAGATCTCTTAGTTTTAACTAACATGACACAACTATTCAAGTCTCGCTCCCACTGAAGAGCGCCATAACTTGAATTATCTTATCTATACTCGTAGTCCAAGCACCAGAGGTGCTTGCTTATGTACTATAAGAAATGTAGGATTTAAGAAGATTTCTTGAACGGTGAACTTAAAATTCACCAACAGAACTAGCATTTGTTGATGAATTTAAGTGCGTATGTTAAATTTGCATGAGTCTCGACGATCTGAGTGTTCATCACTATTTATGTTGGCAAATTTTTATATTTCATCAAAAAATGCGAGGCAAAAGTTTGACTCATACAATTAGCCTTAACTGTTTAATCTATCATTTTTTGACAATCAATTATGTATCCAAATTTGCTTGTATCCTCTCCTCAATCTCTAGTTTGGGTCTCATTGCAACCTTTAACAATGATCGGAAGCTCATTCAATGTTCATGACCCCTTTTAATTTCTAATGAAGTTAGGGTTTGCCGCCACTACAAAAAGGGTTTATAGCGACGATTCACTAAAGACTTTTACTGACGGATAAAATTTCCATGGTAACAACCGGTCACTAAAAGATCAGCGAAGAAATTTTGTCATATGTAGGTAAAAATCTCACTTTTATTGATAGTATTAAATTACTTTAGCGACGGAATATCCCATAGCTAAAAAGAATTTTCGGTACTTTCTTAACTTTGTGATTTTTGCAAGAACAATTAGAAGAGACTTTTGTCACGAAATTCCTGTCGTTAAACGTTCATCGTTAAAGACCATTAGTGATGGATTGACTGTCGTTAAAATTCCATGACCAAAGGTAGGAAGGTCTTTAGCGACAGATAGACCGTTGCTAAAAATTCCACCATTCTATTTATAGAACCTTTAATTCACCACCCATCTTTCAATTGTTTTGAAAATCTAAAATCGTTTCTTGTAATTTAATTTGCACGAAAAACTTGATCCATCCACATTCAACCCTAAAGAACTAACCATCGAAAATTAACCCTAATAAATTCAGCTATTTTAATACAAGTATACGAATAGACATACAATGTCACACAGGAAATTTATTTCCCAACTGAGGGGACGAGTGCATAACAAATTTGATGTCATCAAAGTAGATAGGGAGGGGAAGGGACTAAGATGTTCAGGAGGGGAGAGGGCTGAAATTATATGGGAAGGGAGGGAAAATACGTGTGAGCTTAGTTATCGTCCAAAGCAACATATGTTCGTCGTCATCATGTTCTTCACCAGCCATTTCATTGGCAGGAGCCGCATTGATATCCAATTGAGAAGATTTTATCTTAAATTAAAAGAACGTACATGACACTTTCTTTTTAGTAATCGTATATTAACATTTAACCAATTAAATGTTGACATGTTATTCCTTTTTATGTCACCTTTGACATAAAAGAAATAAAGAAAACGTACTCCAGGTTCTTAATTTCTCGATGAAATAACTCCTGGTATATCTGCAAATAGAGAATTTTAGCAAATGTTTGTATAGCATAAGAACCTACAGCATTGTTTTGTCATCTTCACAAAAAAAATTACATAATTCAGTGCATGCAGACTAGAGATGTCAAAGGGCCGGGCTTGGGCCGGCCCAGCCCAAGCCCATCGGGCCTGCTGTGGGGCCGGGCCGGGGCCGGGCCTGTGGGGCTGCCAACCGGGCCGGGCCGGGCCGGGCCGACTGGGAGAAATGCTAGGCCCAGTCCAAGCCCTGGCCCTAGGCCCAATATTTAGGGCCGGGCTTGGGCCGGGCCCGGGCCCAAATATTTTTTTTTTTTTGTGTAATTTCTTTCTTTAATTGGCTATAATTATCCCTCTTTACTCATAATGTTGTTTTATTAGAGATACAACTTCCTCATGAATTTATCTTGAATTTGGAAAAAAGAATTGGTTACTACATGAGTATTTCCTTTTAAATATGTCTAGTAACTTTTATTTTATAACGCTAAAACAATTCTTAAAAGAACGTATGCAAAACGATTGTAATGCTAAAACAATTGTTAAAAGAATGCATGCAAAATGACACTAATAACATTTAGCGACAATGATGGTTATATAGAGCAAACTGTTGTACTCTACTTTTACTTTTAATAATGGGTTGAGGCTCGAAAAACTTTATTGTTGATGCGCTCTTATATTTTACCATTATCATTCCTCAATACTAAAAAAGAACTAGAGCAAAAGCGAGAAGCAAAAAAATGTTTTCTTTTTGTGTGCCAATTCTTGTTGTTTTCGTAAGAGACGTGAATATGAGATTTGTCAAAATCGTGCAATCAAAGAAAATCTTGTAAGTATAATTCGAATAGTACACAAATCTCGATCTCAAAATATGTCCCAAGATTACGTTTCTTTGTCCGAAAGTCTACTGAAAAATGATTGCTAATTATCCTAAGTGCGGAGCAACAATATTCTTATAGAGACGTTTCTCAATAATATCACCATGACTCTCAAAGTTTGGGGTGCTTTTATAAATACGTAAAGTTTAGGGATATTTGTGTAATTTTATAAAAAATAATTAAAAAAAACCATGTTTTATAGTCTTGCCACCTCCTCCTTGTTACAACTTACAATTACTATGTTAGTTAAATGTTAAAATACGGGATATCTGGATAATGGACGCATTGGGAGGAAGATAATGAAAGAAAAAAAAAGGGAAAACCTTTCCCTTATGGGAAAGAAAGAAGAACCAACAGAAAACAAAAAAACAAGAAAACAGGAAACATAGAAGAGAAATGAAACAGAAAATGCCAAACAGGCCTACAGGGCCAGAACCGGGCCGCAGAACCGGGCCAAGCCCGGGCCAAAACCGGGCTGGATTCGGGCCGGGCCAAAACCGGGCCGTTTCCGGGCCGGGCCGGACCGGGCCGGGCTTTTTCTCAGAATCTGAAGGCCTGGTTCAGGCCCAGGCCCCAAGCCCCCTTGTGCAGGGCCGTTACTGTTCATGGACGGGGCCGGGCCAGCCCGGGCCAGAACCGGGCCGGGTCGGGCCAGCCCGCGGGCCGCCCGGCCCTTTTGACACCTCTAATGCAGACACATGGCTTATCATGCCAGTTTAAGAGTGGACAAATGTTCCATCCTTGCTTAAACCTGACATAGCCAGTTGGATGTGGAATCATATCATCATAGTAACAATAAAAGTCAAGTATGGATGTCCAACCCACTTCATGATTGGAAGTCAGAGTAGATGCCATCTGTCTCTATACTTCATGTTACTGTGAGATGTTGTTGAGATATCAAGGTGAAGTACTAGACACTTTTATCAATATATGATGATAGTCACATTTTTACAAACCGTTCTTTGAAATTTGGAATTAGAAAAAAATTATACTCCCTCATGTACCATAAAGCAACGCCTTTCACTTATACAAAAGAAAATCGTGATTTCAATTATATACAAAACCTTTATCTCTACGCATACAAAAACCTCTATTTTTACGCATACCCCCATACCCCCTTTTCCATTTGTGAAGCTACAGACATGTGATATGCAACAGTAACATGATTTAGATGAACTATTATGAAGTATATAATGATAGTGTCATAATGATCTCACATGTAGTAATTTGTTTATTTCAAAAGGTCCATCATTTCAGCATTTTCATTTTAGGTGTTGGATATGAGTGGGAAGATACTTTTGAAGTCAACTAATCTAATGAAATCAAATATAAGGTGAGAAGTATTAAAGGAAGGGTCATCACTTATCTAATCATTGCTTGCATTGTTGCTGCGTTGGTGGCTCCATCTTCGGCCATGAATTAGAATATCAGGTTATACATAATCCTTTACTGCCCTTGTTCATTCTCCTTACACAAGTGAGACTAGTGATTAAGACACCCTTAGCAAGCAAGTATAGAGTTCTTTTTAATGAAAACTGTATCATTAGATGAACTGATTAATTAGAAATTGACGATACCCAGGCTTTTCATAAATCTCACTAGATTAATCTTTTATATGTTTTGTCATTAGCAGTGCAGAAGAGATCAATCTATATTATCTTTTGTCATTTAGCAGTGCAGGCGAGATGCATGCATGCAAGTAGAAAACAATCTCTCTCTGTTTGCGCTCGATAGCAAACTGCAATTAATGATGTGTTCTTTTTGGCCTCTTGGCGAGGACTTATCAGAAAATGGGAAAAGTAAACTCAAAATAATAAAGATTGCGCTCCCAATAAAGACAAAGAGAGGCTTTGACTAATTAATGAAGATCTTTACAAAGTACAAAGTTTCTAAATTTGAAAACTAAAATCTATATCGATGGATAAGAAGAGCTTCTAAACATTAAAGAAAAGAAAAAAGACTTGAAAACTCAAGTCATGATTTTGTCTGAAGGTTTGATGATGATGATTCTTTCCTCTTTGACCCATAATTTATGCTACAGATAGATCGTAGAAGATAATTACCAGTAAAAGACAAACTACCCACTAATAAGTAACTAGCCACTAATAAGTAACCAACCACTCTTATCCCTTATTAATAGGAGCACACTTTCAAAAGTTATTAAATTCCTAATTTGAATCCTTTATTATACCCTCTTCACAAGTATTATTAAAGTTAATGCCATTTACTGGCACTTAATTAAAGATATGTCATTAGGGAAAATGATCTGTTGATGCAAACATTGCCCCCCTGACTCAAGCAATTGAATACTTGAAAACTGCGAAGTGTCATGTCTTTCAAAGGGAAAGCCTTTTTTTTTACTAACGGTAGACTTGCACTCTTTAGTGAAAATATTTTTACTATCGATTAGCCATCGATTGGCTTTAGCTACACCGCGATAACATTAGAGTATACTAAAAAAATATTTTTTTTCAATGTCGATAGTATTGCACTCTTCAAAGTGGAAACATTTTTTACTATCGATAGTCAACCTTTAATTGTCGATAGCTTGCTTTACTATCGATAGACTTGCACTTTTTAGTGAAAGTACTTTTACTATTGATTAGCCATCGATTGACTTTAGTTACACCAAGATAACATTGGAGTGTACTAAAAAGAATATTTTTTCACTATTGATAGCATTACACTCTTCAGAGTGAGAGCATTTTCTACTATCGATAACCAGCCTTTCACTGTCGATAGCCTTGCTGGTTTTCAAACCATCTATTGGTTTAAGATGTACCATCTTGATTTTACATACACTACTACCCAGATAATATTTTATATCGATACACCCGTCACTACCGATAGGCTTGCACTCTTCTATCAATATACACTCTTCAAAATGAAAGCATTTTTACTATCAATAATGTTGCACCCTTTCAAAGTGATAGTATAGTTATCACTATTGATGGCATTGCAAATAATTATAAGCAACCAATTGAGTGGTTTTCTTGCAAATAATTAAAAGCAACCAATTGAGTGGTTTGATCCCTCCCTTAGAGAAGCTTCATCCAGCAGACCACTATGCACACATACTTAACAAATATGAACATATGCCGTAGTATCATGGTCCTATCAAATGAAAACATTTGGATCCATCATATTTATCAAATGAACTTTCGCATGTAAAATACAAATATGAACATATGATGTAGTATCATGCTGATTTGAAAGCTATAAAACCAAAATAAAACATTTGTGTGAAATACAAATCCAAAGTGGGAGTTGCATACCTAAATATGATGGATCCAAATGTTTTCTAAATGTACTTATACCTTGGTATCTATGAAAATTAGAGTGATCTCCCATCATAAATAGATTTTCAAAATATGTATCCACCGTGCCATCATCATTCTTTTGCCAATTTTCATATGACGATGAAACGAATTGTTGGTTTAGAGCCTCTAGTGACGTGACATCATTTTTCTAGAAACAAATCAATTGCTCTTTGGCCATTTTCGGAGCACCGATATGCCCAATAACACCATTCCTATATTCTTTTCGCGTAAAAACTATTATATGGTGTTGTAGAGCATTGATATGCCCCGTGGTAACACCATTTCTATTTTATTTTGATTTAGAAATTATTTTATGGTCATGTGGAGCATCGATATGCCCCCACGGTTTCAACACCATTTTTACTTTCTTTTTCAAAAGTTTCTGCCAAAGATTGCAGAAAAGCTTGCTTTTTGACAAACTCAACTGCATTAAGTTAGGATTCATCCATATATGATGAGTGCGTATAATCAATACATTTAGCCATTATTGGCGTGCTAGCCATGACGATCGATGAAAGCAGCCGTCTAGCCTCTATTATTCATCAATCCAATTTTTTAATTCATCTTTAAACATTATCCTACTTCATCTGGAGTATTTCTAAACAAAGTTGTTAGAAAATCTAGACCCATACCACTCTTGATTTTATTTTCAAACTTCTGTAGTTCATTAGAAGTTGCTATCAAAACCGTTGATAGAATTAGTTGGTCATGATTTGCGCATATAAAAATCATGAGATCATCCCAAAAGTTCCTAAATCGGTCAGTCTAACATCAACCAAGATCAGGGTACAAATCATTTGTCATTTTTAGGAACCAAAGATGCCAAAAAATGGCCTCGCACTAAATTAACCCAGAAATTGGCCCTAATTTTATCACATCGGGCCTGAAATTCAAAGGAATTATTTGGAAACATAGTTTTAAATGTCCTTAATTCTAGTACTTGGCATTTCCCACTTTCAGATTAAAAGTGTCCCACTGGGCATGCCAATATTTGCACTCGATAGTAAATTATAATTAATGTGGTGTTCTTATTGGCCTATTGGTGAGGACTTCTCTGAAAACGGGAAAAGTAAACTGAAAATAATAAAGAGAACCTTTAACTAATGTTGAAGAGCCTTTCAATTTGCATGCATATTAAGAATTTAGGTTATATATTGTGTTTTCTATTTTATTCTTTAGAGAGAGAGGGGGGAGCGGTAGAATGCTAAATGTGGAGAGAGAAATAGAATATAAAAGTGTAAAGGGGCGGGACAAGACAGAGAAAATAAGTTGATAGAGAGTTAAATGTGGAGAGAGAAATAGAATTAAAAAAGTATAAAAAGGATAAATATGTAAAAAATACCTACAGAATCATTCTTAATTTGGAAGTGATCAATTTTTGTGGGACGGTCCTAAAAGGAAATATGATCAATTTATGGGGGATGGAAGGAGTACAAAGTTTCCAAATCTGAAAACTAAAACCTTATCGATGGACAGGAAGAGCTTCTGAACATTAAAGAAAAGAAAAGACTTAAAAACTCAAGTCATGCTAATGTCTGAAATTTTGATGATGATGATTCTATCCCTGTTTGACCCTTGATTTATACTACATATAGATTATAGAAGATAACTACCACCAAAAGACAAACTATCCACTTAGATAATAATTACCCATTAATAAGTAACCAACCACTCTTGTTCCTTATTAATAGGAACACATTTTCAGAAGTTGGTAACTTTCTGATTTGAATCTTTCATTATCGTCTCTTCACAAATACTATTAAAAGTTAATGTCATTTAGTGGCACTTAATTAAAGACATGTCATAGTGGAAATCATATGTTGGTACAAACACTCTCCCAGTCTGCATGATCATGGTTTTCATGTCAACTATAAGAGCGTGCACGCGTCATCGAGCTTGCGCACACACATACGCAACAAGTAAAACCAAATTCCAATGACATGCCAACATCCATATCAAACCATCAGAACTTTTAACATCAACCTAATTATTCCTCAGTATGAATTCAGTTGTTAAATTTTGCTACCAAAACATACCAATGCTACCTCTACACACACACACACACAAACACATAAGATATGTTATGGAGAAAATAGAATGATGTGCAAAACAAATGGATAGCTTTACCTCAAAGACTGATGTCAATCCGCATCCAGTGATTGGTGTCATTGATGGTGAGCCCGCTGTTTGGGTGGTGGCAGTGGAGCTGTGGCACTGGGGGACCAATTTATACATGTTACCCATCACCTCTATTACCACCATCACGCACCACAACCACCTGACCACCACCACCACCACCACTGTCAACGCCTAACACCGCCGTTGACCACTGTGTATCACCACTGCCATCATAAAACCAACATCGCCGTCACAAACCCAGCACCCGTGTGGCCACCGCCTTCACAAACCCAACACCGCCGCCTCAAACCCAACATCGTCGATTACCGCACACTACCAACACCACTACACACAGTAAGATGCTTGAAGCAAAATACATAAACCTTGAAATGGAATTGGTAGGTGCCTGGTCTCACCGCATTCACTCCATTATTAAGGTTCTCCCAAACCCTCAAATCAACTCAATCAGTACCATTCAAAATCTCCCTGCAACCAAGCCACGGATTCTACAGAACTGTGTCACACGAAAGGAGAAGATTGTGTAGAAATATCGTGTTGTCACGAGTACCCCAGTTTTCGAAAATTGGTGCTCAGTCAACCGGTGGTGATGATGTCACTGCGTAGGAGTTATGGTGGTGGTGATGACAGGTTTTGGTGGTGTTGGATGAGCCGGCGACGGCTGGTCTTGGGTCATGGATGTGAGCGTCGACGGTGATTGGAGATTGATCTGGAAGCCGACGGTCAAGGATGATGGTGGTAAACAGGTCGATAAGTAATGGCGATCGCTAGATCGATAGTGACGATGGTGCGTTCACTGGTGTGGGAGGTGGCAGTGGCCAAATCGGTGGTAATGGGTCACTGATATAAGTGGTGGCAATGGGAAGACCGGTGGTGATGGCGGTGGGTCGCTTGTGTGGACGATGAGGATAACTACTGATTACGGCGGTGGCTCTAAGATGACAGGGAGACGGTGGCTTATATGGAGGGGGGAGAGAGAGATATTTAATTATTAATTACGGAAGATAAAAAATTGATTTTTTTAATGATTAACTAAGGAAGATAAAAAAATCAAACGGTTAAGATAATGCCATGTGTTTTTGAGATATATATGATGAATTAAGTAACATGTATAAATTGGTCACATAGAGAGAATTTTTGTTTTGATTAAATTAAAGAAGACAAAAAATCGAGGTATTGATTTGGTACGCTTTTTCAAAGTTAGGTACTTCTTTGAAAATATGCGTGTTTTTTAGATATATTTTTCTGTTATTGACGGTCCTACCCCTCAGACTTTTTAACGGAATCCATTGTCCTTCAGCCAAGGTACTGATTTGGTACGTTTTTTCAAAGTTGGGTACTTCTTTGGTGCACCTTCAAACTTGGGTACTAAAGCTGTACAAAATGTAAACTTTAGGTAACAGTTTTGGAATTTGCCTTATTATTTTATGAAAATTTTAAAATGACCTCATGTTGTGGAAACACTTTAGTGCCTAAAGTTTCATCATATTTCAGCATCATTTGTTCTATTTAGTAAGATTGGTCGCCTTCTGCGCGTTAAAGAATTGGAAAGGGTATTTGGGAATACAAGAAAATTTTCTAAAGGATGAAATAATTCACTAAGGACTTGTGGAAAATTTTCCCAAGTTCGCCCACCTGATAAAATGTCTCCCTTTAATTCACATGAGATTGAGACGAAAACCTCTGCTTGGTGGGGCACTCAATCAAAAGATGATCAGTGAAAGAGGAGTAACTGGAAATAATAAAGTCTTTCATGTCCAGTCTAGTTAAGTTCGAGTCATCTTTGCAATTGAGTTTAAATTGCGTTGTTTTTCTTCATATAATAACTTTGTATATCTTCCGAGATTAAGAAGTTTCAAACTTTCTATTATATATCCGTCCCAACTAGTATTTGGGTGTTTTTGCTTGAGCTGTACGAGATGAAAGTGTTAGATGCGATTCTCGAAGGGGAATCCCACATATCTCAATAAAAGGCTATGATTGGTTTGAAGAACATCTCGAGATTTAGGATTCTGACCAAGGACCATATTCTTCTCTAGCTTGGGTTTTACTTATTCTATTGACCTTTATTGGTTTTACTTTTTACTGCTTTGCTATTATAGCTTCACATTTACTGTTTTTATATTGCATAACATGTGCATAGTCAGTGGTAGACTCAATCTGTGTCCAAAGATGAGATGAAGATGTTTTTTTGGGATTTGTAGCTGTTCAGTTTAGACAAACGCGATTTGTCTTCTGATCCATTACTGTCACTGAATATCATAATGATTTCTCTAATATCCTCTAAATGATTCGTACTTTGCACTCTCCGTGTTAACTTTACTGGGCTCATTATTTATCTATTATTTTCAAGTCTGAGTATGGTGACCTCTATGAAGGGGAAAGAGAAAGTGTAAGGACGTAGATGATTTTGAGTTTCTTGCTATTTTAGTTACGTATTCCGTGTTGTGAAGATTTAGTTGTCTCAAAGTGTTTGGAATCTTCAATTGCTAAAGAGATTATGTCTATTCGAGATTTTTTTTATAAGAACGTATTTTGTTAGCATCTGTTAATGATGTTTTGATGGTTTAGTTGCTCTGTTATTCTGCATATGATGTTGATGATGTACCGCATATGATGTTGATGATGATGTTTTTTAATGACCTCTCAGCTCCTGTGATATCATTGTGTTTGAGGGTGTCACAGGTGGTATCATAGCCTAGACATATGATGTTCTAGACTATAGAAGTGTGTCGTAGAAGCCTACATTTTCGACGAGAAGATTAAAGGTAAACCTTAATCACTTAGCTGAACGATGGTTGTGACTAAGATATGGGAGCTCGGGTCAACCAAGGTATATTTTCATGATGACTGTAGTTTTTTATTGTAGGAAATGGCAGGAGTACCTTTTGACTTAGACTTGGATGGGTGGCATGTTGATGGTGTGGTTGTTGAGTCGGATCCTGAAGATCGTCTTGAGGAGGACCCATAAGATGAGGAGGACCCTGATGAGGATTCAGATGCAACGGAATCTGGGAAGGAAGCCCCGGAAGAAGATCTTATAGAAATTGAATTAGAAAGACCTATTGTAGAGGTGGATTAGGCTGAGCACTTTTTTCATGTAGACCTCAAATCGAAAGTTGAGGAGTCAAGGGAAAGGACGAGTACAGTTCTGATGAACTTTTGGAAGAGAATGTACTTTGGAGTGACAAGAGAGGGAAGAGCTAGCAAGCCAGTTGGAGTCTCTAAAAATAAATACTAGCCAAGCAATAGGAATGCTGGAAGCTGATCACAAGGATGAAAAACGACCCTTGAGTTAGATTCTGGAGGAGACGGTGGATGCCAGTATGAGGGTTGTCCAAAAGATTCAACGGATTGTCCATGATTGCCCTCTTGACGGGCTATGCCCGATGATAGGCGACAATTGATTATTGCTGAGAGTCATTGGAGCCAGGAATTGTTTAGTGAATGCTATGTTTTTTCTAAACTAAGAATTATATGATGTAGTAGGGCCCGCTTTTGTTGTAAAATAGTCAGATCCATGTTTTTTGTTACCCGGTGAGGGGTGAAAACTTATGATGTTGAAATGAAGTTTATTTGTGAATGAAATGCTTTTATTATAAAGAGGCTGCTTATGTACATAAGCCTTTAGTCATGTTAAACATGAAAACTTATTATTTGCAGAATGGTATGAAACTTGAGGAACCCTTCCCAAGAAAAGGACAGATGGGGCTCCTAATCGAGGAGAAACTTGACAGAATTATCTTTGGTTAACATCGAAGGTATGAGCATGGAAAACAACAATAGTACTGCAATCAATCGCGAGGACAATAGGAAGGAATTGGTGGGACTCTTACGAGAAGCAATAGGAGTTCCAATAGCACAACTTGTGCCAGTTGCTGTGATAGCTTCAGCAAACAAAAAGAAAGAGTTTTGATTCCAAGATTTCAGGATGCTCGCATAGTGAATTTCCATAGGGAAAGTAATCCAGTAGAGGCAGCTACATGGATTAGGGAAATGGGGAAAGTGCTTGAGATATCGATGTGTGGGAAGCACCAAAAGTTGCCTTTGCCACCCACTTGCTGAATGGTGCAACTAGTTACTGGTGAGATGTTCAGAAAAAGGTCGAGGAAGGGAAGAGGACTAATCGAATCTACATCACGTGGAACAGGTTGAAACAACAATTTGATGACAAGTACTTTCCACTGAGCTTGACTAAGAGATGGAAATGATAGACTTTCAAGTTTTGAAACATAAAGACAAGACAGTATAGGAGTATATAAATGAGTGTGAATGAGTTAGCTTGTTTTGCCCTACACTAAGTAGCTACAAAGGATCGCAAGGCAAGGCATTTTGAGGAAGGTTTGAAACAACCCTTGAAGACACAAGTTATGAGCTTTCTATTGAGAACTATCACTGGGGTAGTAGAGAAGGCCTTGTTGATAGAGGAAGAAAACAAAGAGGCATCGAAAGAACAAAAAGAGCATGGGCAAAAGAGAGGGAGAACCCAAGATAGAAACAATAGTGATTGGAGGAATTTCAAGAAGTGGACATATGAGAAAAAGTTTGAAAAAGGTCCAGGGGAGAACGAGAATGCACATGTCCTAAGGCAATTAGAGCCTGTTATAACTGTGGAAAGAAGGGACCATGCTAATGAGTGCAAGATCACCCGCAGAGTCTGGTTTGAATTCCAGCCATATTGCAAAGGAGTACCCCCAAAGAAAGACGATGGAAGTTGAAGGAAAGTCCCATGTTGTTTGTCGCGCCCACGCTATAAGCCTCCAAGATGCTGAGAGATCTAATGAAGTGGTGACAGTTATTTTTCCTGTGTTCTCCCATAAGGCTTTCATTCTGTCTGATTCTGGTGCCACCCACTCTTCCGTTTCTTTGTCATTCATAAAAAAATTGACCTTACTCTGTTAATCACTTGGTGTTATACTTGTTGTGAATATACCCGAGGAGAATTCCCTCATTGCCACTAAAGTATATATAAAATTTTTGCTCCAAATATATGATTGAATATATTATACTGACCATATACCCTTGGATATGGGAGATTTTGATGTTATCCTTGGTATGAACTGGTTAGCAGCACACCATGCCAATGTTGACTGCGGCCTAGTCTAATATACTTGTTTAATGACCACTCCAAAAGCTCGTCGTTGCATGTGTGGTGGCTATCGAGGCTACTTGGCCCATGTTTATGATACTTGTGTTGGTGAATCCCAACTAAAGCGAATACCAGTTGTCAGTAAGTTCCCAATGTCTTTCCAGAAGTCCTTCCCGATCTGCCCCCGAACCGTGAGATAGAGTTCACTATTGATATTGTTCCTGGAACTAGCCCTATTTTTAAAACTCCATATAGAACGGCAACCTATGAGCTGAATGAGTTAAAAGTGCTACTGAAAGAATTACTCAAGTTAGGATTCATCTGTCCCAGCGTATCACCTTGGGGAGCTTCGGTGTTGTTTGTAAGGAAGAAGGATGAGTCTATGAGGTCTTGCATTGATTATCGGGAATTGAATAAGGTGAACGTCATAAATAAATATTAGTTGCCACCTATAGATTGACCTTTTTGATCAGTTGCAAGGTGCTAAGCATTTTTTAAAAAATTGACCTTAGATTTAGTTATCACCAGTTAAAGGTTAAGGGGAGCGATATCTCAAAGACTGCCTTTAAAACCAGGTATGTTCATTATAAATTTTTGTTGATGCCATGGATTTGATGAACCGTGTCTTTCGTGAGAATCTTAATCATTGTGTCACTGTCTTCATTGTCGACATCCTGATTTACTCTAAGAACAGATAAAGGCATGCGCAGCACTTAAGGCAAGTTTTGCCAGTTCTAAGGGAACATAATTTGTATGCCAAGTTCAAAAGTGCGAGTTCTGGTTAGAAAAAGTGCGATTTCTAGGGCACGTTGTTTCGAGCGAGGAATAGTAGTAAGTCTGGGAAAAGTTGAATCAGTGTCAAATTGGGAGCCTCCAACATCTATTTATGAGGTTCATACCTTTCTAGGCTTAATCGGACCGAAGGTTCATTGAGAATTTTTCTAAGGTTTCCTCCTCATTGACAAATTTGACCTGAAAGAATGTTAAGTTCAACTGGTTGGAGAAGTCTGAGTGATGTTTTCAAGAACTGAAGAAGAAACTGGTAAATGCACCAGTTCTTACACTACCGTCTGGATCCAAAGGGCATTTTTTTGCAGCGATGCATTCTTTAATGGATTAGGCTGTGTTCTCATACAAATTGGAAATGTGATTTCTTATGCATCAGGACAGCTGAAACCCATGAGAAGAACTATTCGCAAGATGACCTAGAATTAGTTGCATTGGTGTTTGCCTTGAAGATTTGGAAACATTATTTGTATGGTGCCACTTGTGAGATCTATATAGATCATAAGAGTTTGAAATATAATTTCAGTCAAAAAGTGTCACAACCCAAACTCACAGTTGGGCCTGTGAGTTAGGTCTGTGACCAGCTTCAGGCCCACCAAACTTTCACCAAGGCTCAGCTAGGCCTAACTACAACCTGTATATATGATTTATCCAAAAACCACTAGAATCTAAACCATTAATAAGGCTACTAAGAGCCGCACTTAAGGATTCTCAAAACGTTGCTAATAATATCTTCTAAATACCCGACTGACTAATAAAAAAATAAAATTCGTGGAGACCTAGCTCCTTACACAATTCCAGCAATTTTAACGACCACAAGTAATTAAAAATTATCATGCCGAAAAGGATTTTCACTACTCAAGCGCTTGTCTCCTAGCATCTCTACCTTGTGTTCCGTGTAAGGGTTAGGTCCATCTAGATTGTTACCTAAAAAAGAAGGGGATTAGCTAGAGCCTTGCATGTCATATCCCTAAAATAGATTTTGAAGTTTTGTAAAAACATGGCACGGATTTCCTCTTTCAAAATCAGAGATTACTCGTAACGAAATTAGCTATATTTGATATGTATTGCGAGTAAGTGTATAACAACCAGTTCTAATAATGAAAACATATAGTATGTAATTCATCGTACGACGACTACAGTTCAAACCACCATCTTCACTATGTTGCGGTCAGCGTACATAGCCCCACTGACTTAGGCCCAGAATCCCACCTCGGGATAAACATCATTCCGAAAGCAGGGGCGACGACTTACAAAAGTAATTTGCATTACGTCAACGTACATAGCCCCGTTGGTAAGGCCCGAAGTGCAACTATCCCCCGTTGGATGTGAGGCACAGCAACCAATGAAAATTCTCCACCTCATTCGACGTAAACGCAGTATAAAAATGACTAGGAATACAAGCACTCCATGGCAATTCCATTTTCTTATCAAACGGTTTAACATAATCGCATTAATGGTTCTTAAAATGCTTTAAACAATTAATTGGCACAAATACACATAAATACGCTTGGAATTGAAAATAAGGTAATAAGCTGAGAGACGACAGGAGTACTTACCTGAATTACTAATCGGATCCGGAATTTACTTGAGTTTTCGGTCCTAATCCTCCTTTATCGAAACCTAAAATGATAAATCATAAGAATATTAATTCTCAATGCTCAATTATTCATGTCCGTAAAATTCGACCCCATGTATGGAAAATTCCTAAAACACCTCTTGATGCATGCGAAATACCAAAGCATCCCTCCGCAGCCATCGCACCATCACAAATCCCAAAATAGTTATAAACATCTTTTTAAGCAATTTAAACTAGTTGTTGGACTAAAATGTCCTTTGGGGAATTTTTCGCTCGAAAACCCCTAATCAATATCTAAATGGAGAACTCAGAGGCTGGGTACGTTAAAAATAGTTATTGGCATCAAAATGCCACGAAATTTTAGATATTGAAACATCTCAACAGTATAATGTCTTCCCAAAAATTTCAGGCAAAAATAACCTAATTTGATATATTAAATAAATCAAGAACCCCTTTTTACAGATAAAATAATCTGGCGTCCTTCGCAGACAAAATTTCCACAGCGTACATTTCATAAAACTAATAGGGTTACTATTTTGTACTTGACCAAAATCTGAGCATAATAATTTTTAAAAAATGAAGTTCGGGGCAGCCTAAAGCCTAACCACTTATAGTGGCAATTACGGTTGTTATTCATGATTAAGCGCATGTACTATAACACACTAAAACACAAACCCTTCCTCCCCCTCTCTGCCGAATACAAACACACACCCACCCACACACACACACACACACAAAATATCACCAGACAACATACACACATTTCACGCGCGCACAGCCCCCCCCCCCCCTCTCATGGCCCACATTAAAACACACACCCCCTTCACTGCACACACATTATTTCACCATGACCAACAAACATAACACACACATACATACATAATACACCCCCCCTATCAACCATTCACCCACCCCAACACACCTGTATACACACACAGACACACACTCGTGGCACACACCCCTTCACTACACACACCATTTCACCGTATCCACACTCAAAGATTCACACGCACATATACACACTATACATACACATACACTCACACACCAGCACACTTGTACACACACACCATTTGGCCATATCCATACACAAATTCACACATTAAACAAATACAAACACACCCTCTCTCACGGTTGACAGCACCCACCCAAACACGCAACACACACATGTGTAGCCCCGTAGCCCCACACCCATTTGCGAAGCACACCATAATGCTCCTATGGCTGCTGTAGCAGCCCTTTCATATGAACGGATCACACACACACAGGCTACAAAGATGAACAAAAACCACCTCATATTAACCCTACTGACATATGAATTTAAGTTAATGCCTAACCCACTAAAAAAATTATGTACAAGTATATTGATCAAGGGTTCAAACTTACCCACACACCCCAATTTTGTCGGATTGGTGCTACTACGAAGCCCTCTCTCGTGCCGATTTCAAACTCGCACCTTTCACTCTTCAGCTCTCTTGAGAAATGATTATGCTTCTAGCTTTGTTTTTTTTTAATATAAAAAAACCTTCTCCAAATCACTTATAGATCACATAGAGTTCTCCTTATTTCTCTATGTTTGTTTTTCCTTCATTATCACCAATTATCTCTTATTAAACTAAAATAAATAATTTTATATAATCAGAAGAAAATAATCCCCCATTAATTATAACTTCTCCAAAATCACCCCTTTCACTTTGGTTTATTTCTTTGTCGCATCGAAACTCATTACATTACTACTATGAGTAGTGATTAAAAATAATAACTATATAAAAGGATATGTAAACAAGTAAAAATGAATAATTAAATAACTATATAAAGGGATATTACAAAAAGAACTCATCATGCTACAAAGAAGATGGTTAGAACTCCTTGAGAATTATGATTGCTCAATTATGTACTATCTCGGTAAGACAAATGTTGTAACAGATGCATTGATTAGGATGAGAGTAGGGAATCTAGCTTCGGTAATTAAAAAGCAAAGGGCGATATTTGAGGAATGGAACAAGCTCGAAATTAATGTTTAAATAAAAGGAGGAGGGAATGGTAGTCTTTTCCATATAATAGTCGACCTACATTGGTCAAATCAGGGAAGCTCAAAGCCAAGACAAAGGGTTGCCTAAAAGCCAAAGATGATTTAAGAAGAATGAAAAACTTTTGTTGTGCTATAAAAGAGATTCATAGATATAAAGGTCGAGTGTATGTTCCACTTAGCGGCAGATTGAGGACAAAAATCTTGACTGATGCCCACTTGGAAGTACTCAGTTCACCAAAGAAAGACAAAAATGCATCATGATTTGCAGTAAATTTTTGGTGGCCTAGCATGAAGAAAGAGGTATACAAATGTGTCCAAATGTTCGACTTATCAGCAAGTTAAAATTGATCACCGGAAGAATGCCAGATAGCTACAACCACTCCCTATTCCATAATGGAATTGGGGCCACGTCACCATGGAATCTGTGTCAGAATTACCTCGAACAACCAATAAGTTCACATCTATTTGGGTTATAGTTAATCATCCAACGAAGACTGCTCAATTTGTTCCCATAAGATAAGGCTATTCTATTAATTGGTTGGCCCGACTATATGTCAGGTTGTTAGCCGATACAGAATGCCCCAGTCTATTGTGTCTGATAACAATACAAGGTTCACTTCAAACTTCCGCGGGAACTTTCAAGAGGGAATGTGAACCAAGTTGAGCATGAGCGCAATGTTTCATCCTTAGACAGATGGTCAATCGAAGCACACTCTAGTTTGTTTGGATATGGTCACATAATGGAAGTTATCCCGTACCGAGCTAATCAACGAGACTGAAGACAAGGTTAAAATTAGCCAATAAAGAATTTGAACTACCCAAAGTAGACTGAAGATAAGTTTAAAATCAACCGAGAAAGAATTTGAACCGTCCAAAGTAGACTGAAGACAAGTTTAAAATCAACCGAGAAAGAATTTGAACTGCCCAAATGACGAAGAGAGTTAGAGGTTAAGGTGGGCGGCTTTGTGTTTATGAAAGTACCATTATGAAAAGGAATTATGTGGTTCGGAAAGATGAGAAACTTGTGTCCTAGTTCATCTTACCATTTAGAGTCCTGTCAAAGATTCGGACAGTAACCAAAAAACTTGAACTACCTCAGGAGTTGGACCATTTGCATAATATCTTTCATAATTCGATGCTAAGAAAATATGTGAAACCAAAAAGATAACTCTAGAGAGGGGTGAATAGGATTTTAAAACTATTATAAAATTAACAAACAACAAACCTTAATCTCAATAACTTAAATAAGCAAACAACCAATCTCAACACAAATGTAAAACGATAATGTAAAGAGAGAAGGGTTTAGAGATACTTGACAAGGAGGATTTAAATGGTTCGGCTTGATATACCCTTAAGCCTACGTCCACCCCTTCAAGGAAGTCCCTTGAAAGGCCCTAGAATCCACTAGTATGATCTTCCTTATGGGTCAAGATCGAACCTCTTACAATTCCTTGATGCTATGCCCACATCAAGAATAAGCTTTGACAAACCCAAAGCTCCAAAGCTTGACAACCCCAAGCTTTGATACAAGAAACTTTAGATGAAGAAATGTGTACAAGATTTCACTCTCAAGAAGTAGATGAGTACAAGTTTAAGCACTAGAACAAGAGAGATGAGTGTATGATGACTTTATGAAAGTGTATATCTCTCAAGTGTAAGCTCACAATAAATGCTATCCTGAAATGGATGAGAAAACAATGAAAACCAAGAGAGATTGAACAATTGCTTTGATCTTTGAGAATATGAAAGATAAGAGAGCTTTGAATGCAATTGATGAATCAAAACTAAGCCCAAAATCAGTATTTATAGAGTTGGGAATTAATATGACCGTTTGGGGTAGGTGGAGCATTAAATGCGCCAAAATGGTAAATGCAATCGATTGCAACTGTATTCCCAAAAGTAGCCGTTGGAAATTCAAATTTCCAACTTGCAGTCGACTGTAATCCAATGCAGTCGACTGTAATAGGCTACTGGAAGTATTGCAGTCGACTGCATTTCAATGCAGTCGACTGTAATATCTCACTGCCCAAATTGCAGTCGACTGCATTCCTCAAAATGCAGTTTCCTTGTTTTTAAAGTATGAAAAACTTTTATGCATGCAAGGGAAACCAATGGGCAAGTTCTAGGTATACAGTCATCGTAACGATCTTCTCTCTACGTCTAGTTTACAAAGAAGGAAAGAAAGCTTTGTAAAATTCAATCGACGAATTCCTTCTTTGATGCGTTCCGTTGAGAGTCTTTGAACGATTTGCTCGTCTAATTGTCCATTTGCATGAGTATGAGATAGTTCATATTGCTTCATCAACTCAATGCATGTTAGACAACATAAACATCAATGTTAGTTATCATCAAAACCAAATATGATCCTAGGTTAAATAACCGTAGGGTTAACAATCTCTCCCTTTTTCTTGATGGCAAACATTGATTCAAATAATATGAGATATATAAGATAAGAAACACAAAGAAGCATGACAATCTCAATTATAAACCATAAGGGGTCATGAGAAGAAGTCATGACAAAAATATCCCCCTATCTAAAGTAATATAGGGCTCCCCCTAACTCAAGTAATATATGCACATATCAGATCCACACAAGTATGAATCAACAATATTTTCTCCCCCTTTTGACATCATTGAAAAAGATCAAGGGTGTGTGTGAAAGTGATCAAATTATGTATCCATCCATGGATAATCGTTATAGCCAACAAGGGCATTCAAACAAGAAAACATAAGTAGTTGAATTGCCATCAAAAGGTGTACCAAGCACCTTGTACAAAAATAGCACATTAAAAGGAAGTGTAAAGAATTTAGAAATATAAGTGTGTGCAAATCAATAAAGACAAATGAGATTAAATGAATATCAACAAAATCAATAATTTTGAAAAGAGAAAAATCAACCAAAGCATGCTATAAGCATATGAAAGAATGTTCAAGCATGTGAAGTGCAACTTGCATGATTATTCACAAGAGATATAACATTTAGTCACATAGGTGAAAACATGCCAAGTTCTCTTCTAAGAGCGGTAAACCTCTTCGAATCTAAAGATTTAGTGAAGATGTCCGCTAATTGGTGATTTGTGTCTACGAAATCTAGAACAATATCACCTTTTTGCACATGATCACGGATAAAATGGTGTTTGATTTCTATGTGCTTAGTGTGTGAATGTTGGATGGGATTTTTGCTCAAGTCAATGGCACTAGTGTTATCGCATAAGATAGGTATGTGATCATACTTGAGTCCAAAATCCAAAAGGGTTTGTTTCATCCAAAGAATTTGTGCACAACAAGCACTAACCGCCATATATTCGGCTTCGGTGGTAGAGAGTGCAACCGAGTTTTGCTTTTTGGAACTCCAAGAAACAAGAGAGTGACCTAGGAATTGGCAACCTCCACTAGTACTTTTATGCTCGGTTTTACAACCGGCATAGTCGGCGTCGGAGTAACCAATTAGGTCAAAAAAAGATGTGTTTCTAGGAAACCATAACCCTAAATCGTGAGTGCCCTTAAGATATCTAAGGATTCTCTTGACGGCAACCAAATGAGATTCCTTAGGACAAGCTTGAAATCTAGCACATAAACAAACACTAAACATTATATCGGGTCTACTTGCGGTAAGGTAAATGAGTGATCCGATCATACCTCGATAGCGCTTAATATCAACATCCTTACCCTTTTCATCTTTATCAAGCTTTAATGAAGAGCTCATTGGAGTGCCAAAAGCATTTGATGCTTCCATGTCAAATCTCTCGAGTAGCTCAATGGTGTATTTGGCTTGGTTGATAAAGATTCCATCCTTGCTTTGTTTGATTTGCAATCCAAGGAAGAAGATGAGTTCTCCCATCATGCTCATTTCAAACTCCTTACTCATACAAGAAGCAAACTCTTCGCACAAGGATCCATTAGTAGCACCAAATATATGCTTCAATCCTTCAACATATAACACATTCTCAATTGAATGTAGTTCATTACCAATAGTTCCTTTACCTTTGATTTTTCCTTGAGAATTGTCACCAAATGTCACATTTTCTCCTTCTTTAAGATCAATCGAGGTGAAAAGAGATATGTTGCCGGTCATATGTCTTGAGCATCCACTATCAAGAATCCACTTCTTGCTACTAGATTTTGCTTTGAGACATACCTATAAACACAAATCAAGTAGTGACTTTTGGTACCCAAATTTTCTTGGGTCCTTGGATGTTAGTCTTGCATTTGTATTCTTGACCTTTCACAATCCACATTTTCTTTCTACCTCTAACAAAAATAATTCTACAAGGACAATGGTTAGTCGTATGCCCTTTCTTGTTGCACCGACCGCAATGTGTAAAAGGTGTGCAATAGTTCTTTGGTCGTTTTGTATAAATATTCAACCTAGCTTGTTGTTGCAAAACTTTAGGAGGCATGGCCATGGGATCTAATCCAAGACCACCTTGGTTTAAGCCAATTCTTTGGCGTCCAAGCATGACATCCAAATTGTTTTGACCATCAACAAATTTTTCAAGACATTTTCTCAAATCACAAATCTCAACTTTTAAATCTTCATTTTGTTTTTCTAAAGCTAAAGTTTTGGAAGAGATTTGTTTTGAGTTAGGAGTTTTAACAAGTAATTCAACCAAATCGTTATTCACATATTTCACATATAAATGGTTGGAAATGCATTCATTCTTGGCATGCAACTTATCATTTTCCATTATCAACTTCTCAATTTGCTTATTAGCTTCAAGGAATTTCTTAGACAAAATAATATTTTTCTTGAAAATTTTCTTGGATTCCTCATATAAGCTATCATAAGCATCTTCAAAGCTTTCATTATCACTATCACTACCGGAAGAAGAGCTTACCTCATTATTTGCCATGAAGCATACATTTGCTTGATCATTATTCTCATTGTCTTCATCACTTGAATCAAAGTCACTCCATGTTGGAGTATGTTCGGCATTCATTGCTCTTTCCTTCTCCTTATTTTCTTTCTTAGAGAATTGTCTTCTTTTAGCTCTCTCTCATACATCTCTTCTTTCATTCTTCTCTCTTTTGTAGATAGGACAATCCATCTTCATGTGTCCCGGCTTGTGGCATTTGTAGCAAAGCTTCTCTTCGTTGCTAGCATTTTGTTGCCTTCTCCCATCATTCCTTTTAAATCTTAAGAACTTCTTGAAGTTCTTTGCAACCATTGCAATATCCTCTTCATCAAAATCTTCATCATCATCACTTGACTCAAGGTTTGAAGATGAAACTTTAAGAACAATTGATATAGGCTTCTTCTTGACGTTCTCTTGATCAAAGGTCTTGAGTTGCATTTCGTACGTCATAAGTGAGCACATTAATTCATCAAGAGAAAAAATATTAAGATTCTTTGATTCTTGGATGGCGGTGATCTTTGCATCCCAAGCTCTTGGTAAGGACCTAATCACTTTTCTTACGAGATCACCATTAGTGAATTCTTTGCCCAATTGCTTTAAAGGGTTCACAATGTTAGTAAAACGAGTATTCATATCCGTAACGGATTCATTTGGAAGCATATGTAATAACTCATAATCTCTAAACAATAAGTTCATCTTTGAGTCTCTAAGAAAAGAAGTCCCTTCATGAGTGACTTGAAGAGTATCCCAAATACTCTTAGCGAAATTACACATAATGACTCAATTGAGTTCATTAGTGTCTAAAGCACACACAAGACAATTTTTTGCTCTAGCATTCATACAAATCATCTTCTTGTCATGATCACTATACTCCAATTTGGATTTAGGCTCTTCAACCTTGTCAACCACCTTTATCGGAACGAATAGGTCATTCTCAACAATATCCCACATCTCATAGTCTTGAGATTCTAAGTAGATTTTCATCTTATCTTTCCACACACTATAATTGGTCCCATTAAACAATGGAGGCCTAGTGATAGAACTACCCTCTATACCCCTAACGTAAGCCATAATCGATTAACTCTCTTGGCGTTACCCAATATAACAAGAGCCGAAGCTCTGATACCACTTGAAACCAAAAAGATAACCTTAGATGGGTGAATAGGATTTTAAGACTACTATAAAAATTAACAAACAACAAACCTTAATCTCAATAACTTAAATAAGCAAACAACCAATCTCAACACAAATGTAAAACGATACTGTAAAGAGAGAAGGGTTTAGAGATACTTGACAAAAAGATTTAAATGGTTCAGCTTGATATACCCTCAAGCCTACGTCCACCCCTTCAAGGAAGTCCCTTGAAAGGCCCTAGAATCCACTAGTATGATCTTCCTTACGGGTCAAGATTAAACCTCTTACAATCCCTTGATGCTATGCCCACATCAAGAACAAGCTTTGACAAACCCAAAGCTCCAAAGCTTGACAACCCCAAGCTTTGATACAAGAAACTTTAGATGAAGAAATGTGTACAAGATTTCACTCTTAAGAAGTAGACGAGTACAAGTTTAAGCATTAGAACAAGAGAGATGAGTGTATGATGACTTTATGAAAGTGTATATCTCTCAAGTGTAAGCTCACAATAAATGCTTTCTTGAAATGGATGAGAAAACAATGAAAACCAAGAAAGATTGAACAATTGCTTTGATCTTTGAGAATATGAAAGATAAGAGAGCTTTGAATGCAATTGATGAATCAAAACTAAGCCCAAAATCAGTATTTATAGAGTTGGGAATTAATATGACCGTTTGGGGTAGGTGGAGCATTAAATGCGCCAAAATAGTAAATGCAATCTACTGCAATGTCCCATTGCAGTCGACTGTATTTCTAAAAGTAGCCGTTGGAAATTCAAATTTCCAACTTACAGTCGACTATAATCCAATGCAATCGACTGTAATAGGCTACTGGAAGTATTGCAGTCGACTGCATTCCAATGTAATCGACTGCATTCCTAAAAATGCAGTTTCCTTGTTTTTAAAGTATGAAAAACTTTTATACATGCAAGGGAAACCTATGGGCAAGTTCTAGGTATACAGTCATCGTAACGATCATCTCTCTACGTCTAGTTTACAAAGAAGGAAATAAAGCGTTGTAAAATTCAATCGACGAATTCCTTCTTTGATGCGTTCCGTTGAGAGTCTTTGAACGATTTTCTCGTCTAATTGTCCATTTGCATGAGTATGAGATAGTTTCTATTGCTTCATCAACTCAATGCATGTTAGACAACATAAACATCAATGTTAGTTATCATCAAAACCAAATATGATCCTAGGTTAAATAACCGTAGGGTTAACAATATGTTCTAGACCCTTTGTAAGTGATTAGTCTTGAGCCATCGACATCCGAGAAAATATCTCATACCAGGAAATTCTGGTAGAAATTATTGATAGAAAGAAGCAAGTCCTACGCTCCAAAGTAGTGCCTACTATAAAACCTCGTCCTTACAGACACCTCGCTTCATGGCTTTGACAATAAATGCTGGGAAAATAGTGCCTTTGGGATGACGCCATGATCGACGATGCAATGAAAATGTGAGAGAAGCTTTAAATCATGTGCTGGGCCCGTTTCTTAGCAATTAAATGGAGGGGTTGAGTAACTACACGGTTGTGATTGAGATGATTAGTGACCTTGTCAAGGAATTGGGTTTCATGGATATTGGGCAACAGTTAACATGCTGCCATGCACCAAAACACAATGAAGCTTTCCCAAGTAACATTAGTGAAAGGGGCTTGAAAGACTAATCTCAGGTCTCCTGCAAAATGATAAGGAGAATGATGTAGAGTGTAATAAATTAATTAATGTCGGTACTGTAAAGTTGCTCAAGGTCAAAGAAACCAATGAAGGGCAAGCACCAGAGGATGGACCACTAAGCCAATCTTTAGACGAGGCAGACACTGGGCAGTCGCCCAAACGGTACAGGGATACCACACCTTCAGGTGATGGCTATGGTGGTCTGAAAAAAACTCAAGATTACCGGACTTGCTAAACTACAACCACAGCCCCTGGAGACAGGTTCCTCCATTGCTCTTAATTGTTTCATGACTTATCAAATTCTTACAACTCTACCATGTTACATATTATTACTATCAAGCTTCGGTTGGGACTGAGAACCGTACGACACTTGGTGTTAACTTTTTAGCATAACACTTGTACGTTACTCCCTTTAGTCTCACCTTTTAAAAAATATTAAAGCATGACTTGAAATCTAGATTTCCGTGACCTGAAGTCTCGTCTATCTTACTCTATTAGGATCATGAAACGTGCCCGGGTTGTCACTCTACAGCTTGGTCTTATAGCAAATCCATGGAAAAGACCTAAGGGGCCTTTTTGCTAGCTACTTGGAAAAAAGTGAGGTCTTGGGCCTGGGTCTCTGGGTTATTCCAAAACAACACCTTAGCGGTCCATAGAGATCCTTAGCTAGCACTGTTGTGTGTTCGGTCAATCCTGGATAGTTTGTTCAACATTTCAATTGATTTGTCCACACTGCCCTATGCTGGTCCTTATTTATTTTTATTTTTTTAAGAAACTTATTTGGACTCTCCATTGCTTACTAAAAGATTGCGGGATATTGGCTTTTCAAATTTTCTAAAAGTTAACCCTGCTCGTCTTTGTAAAGGCGGTCACTCGATAGGTCATTCACAATTCCAAACATTTTAATTCTCATCATTTTTGGTTGGAGCCCTATGTGCTTCCTTTATGGCCATGTCTACATGCAAAAATGATAAGAAGCGTGGGTAGTATCGAACGACTGACCTCCCAGATCAAGGCCCCTTCTGTTTATTAGTGGGACTTTAATCAAGTCTTACCAGCGGAGGAAAAGAATAGGTGACATAATTCTACCATTCCAGTAATTTGAACAATGAATTTTATTTCATGAGGTTTATGCATATTCTTATCACTGAATCATAATAAAATTTTACGTGCCCACCCTGCTTAACATTTCTAGCTCCGTAGCTGCACCTAAATCTACTAATCAGACTTTATCAGGAAGAAAAATAGAGTGAAGACTAAAAAAGGATTTAATATAAGCATGGAACTAAAGTTGTAGGACAAAATAAAAGAAAAAGAAAATGATAAGAGTCTTGAAACAATTAGGATTAAAGGTTTGGATGATGTACATGGCACTGTATTTATGTGATCTACAATGAGAAGATTTATAACAAAGAAAAAAAGTGCACACAAAATATTTATATCATGTAAAAGATATTATGTAAAAGTTGTACGGGCTAGTTTTTTATAGACTATACGGGCCTTTTAAAATCTTTGTCCATGTCCAGCTCCAGCTCATATTTTTAACATACTCAAGATTTTGAGCCCACGTTCATTACAATTTCTGTAAATCAAATCCAAGTATATAATTTTAAGGACGGACATCAGTTCAAGATAAATAAATAAACTTTATACTACTCAAAGTTAATCCTGGTATCCTTTTGAAAAACAATACAATCGAATTAATCCCTCATTAACCATAACACGAACCGTTATGACTTTGCCATCTAAAATTTCTTGGATCAGCTTGTGAGTTTTGAGAGGAGAGAAAAGAAAAGAAAGGAAGAGAAGTGAAATGAAGAGAAGGGAAAATAAATTTTCTTTTACTTGTCTGTAAATTTAAAAGAGAAAAGAAAAGAAAATAGACCAGATTACATATATCTCTTATACTACATTGTGATAATTATAAGAGAACTATAAAAGTATGATCTCAAAGAGAACATGATTCTGACGTGGAAACAAGTTAGTCATCAAAGATATCATAAAAAGTTCATACCATATTAATGTTATAAGTCTAACATCATAGTTTAATATCACAACAAGAAAACACACAAACGAACCATGAGTTGAATACTAATATTCGAACATCCAAATCTAATTTATGTCATACCGAAAGTAAAACAATTAGCCATGAGTGATATCTAACGTCCAAAAGAATCATCCTAAGATCTAAAAGTAACTAAAACTGTAGTCTTCATTATGTCCGGAATAATATGAATATTAAGAAAATATTACTTATGAGAGCACTTTTCTCTCCGCTTCTTCCTAATTTTTGAGAGAAAAAAAAAAAAAGAAACCCAAACTTTTCATTATTTTCTTTCTTAAAGAAAAATCACAAACTAAATAAAAAAAAGAAAAAAGAAAGGAAGCCACGTTCTTTACTTTCTTTTCTTTTCTTCCTTTTTCTGGACTAAAAAAAGGGCAAATTACACTTATGTCCCTGAGGTTAGGGTATAATTACATGTAAGGACAATAGTTTTGACAAATTACACTTATGTCCGTTGACCAAACGGAATCTTAAAAATCCTAACGGTTTTCGTGAAAAGACATTATTACCCCTTAGTTGAAACCTTATTTTTTTTAATGCCACTACTTCAACCTTTCCCTCACCCCCCAACACCCCCATCCCCCCTTCTTTCCCACACCACCCCCAACCCCATTTCTTTCTTTCAAGCTCCACCCGTGCCACCCCTCCCCCCTTCCTGTCACCAGTCTACCTCCCCTTTCCCCGTCACCCCGTCATGCCCACAACCTCTTCCTCGGCGCCGCACCCCCGTCTGCTTCCCCTTTCCCCTGCGCAACCCGTCTGAACTCCCTCGTCACTGGCGCTGCACCCCGTCTTCCTCCCTCATCACCGGCGCTGCACCTCGTCTTCCTCCCTCGTCACTGGCGCTTCATCCCGTCTTCCTCCCCCGTCCTCGGCCCGCCATGGCTTGAACCCAGATGAAGATAGAAAGGGGATCTGGGTCAGATCTAAAGTGGAGGTGGTGATGGCGGGTGAAAGTAGAGGTGGGTCTCGTCGGTGACGGCAGCGGGTGTGGTGAGTAGTGAGGGTGCGTTACTTTGTGCTGCGGCGTGGGGCGATGAAGCTGCCGTCGTAAGGCGCGGGAAGGGGCTGCTGCGGGGGGCGAGGTGGGGGGAGAGAAGAGATGGAGGGGGAAAGGCGACGTCGCCGGCGATGGGGGCGACGCCGGCAAAAGATTGGTCGCCAGCGGTAATTTGAAAACCTAATTTGAAAATTAGGGTTTTCATACAAACCCTAAAAAACCCTAATTATATTGGACATAAGTGTAATTGCCTAAAAAATCTTAATCCTAATTTGAACATTTAAACCATTATATTGGACATAAGTGTAATTGCCTAAAAAACCTTAATCTTAATTTGAACATTTAAACTATTATATTGGACATCAGTGTAATTTATCCAAACTATTATCCTTACCTGTAATTTAAACCATAAACTGCAATAAATGGCAGTATTGCCATTTTAAAAATACATAACGATGACATCATAAAAAAATACACTTTTTGGACCGAACCCTAACGGATGGACACAAGTGTTACAAAATTAGGATTTTTTGGTCACAAATGTTACATTTTGAAATTCAATGTCCTTGACTGTAATTACACCCTAATCTCAATGATATGAGTATAATTTGCCTCTAAAAAACTAACAGACCATAAAGTATAACCAAGCATATGCCCATTGCATTGGAATGACATTTCACGAACCAAAACCCTAACTAAGCTTTTTCACTACCCCTGTACTCGCTCTCTCTCGTCCGATCTCTGAGGAGTGAAGAGTGAAGAGTGAAGAGCAAAGAACAATGCCTCCGAAGGCAGCAAAGTCCAAGGAGGCTCCCGTCGAGAGGCCAATCCTCGGCCGCTTCTCATCTCACCTCAAGATTGGAATCGTCAGTTCCCCCTTCAGATGTTCTTAAATCGTTTTTGTTGTATTTTTGTTTGGTAATCGGGGTACTGCGAAGGAAAATGAATCTATCTGTGTATTTTGCATGTTTTCTTAGTGAGCGTGGAAATTCCTCCTAGGCAATCGAGATAGTGCGGAAATTGGGCTGATATGTTTATGACTACGGGGTGTTTGTGAGTGTGCGCGTGTAAATCCTGAAAGAACTTGCAATTTTATCAAGTCCCAAAGTGAGTTTTGACGTGTGCTTGACTCAAATTTTTCATCAAATTCTGTTATGCCACAGGCCACAGATAGTATGCTGTTCATTTCTAGTTTCTACTATACTTTTTTTTTTTACATTTCTGTTTGATAGTTGAGGATGTGGAGAGTGAATCGATATGGATTCTGCACGAGGGCAAAATGGTCCAAGATATTCTTACTTCAAAGGCATCATTACGCTTACAAGAGCTTTATTTGCAATCACAATGGTGTGATATAGCTAGACTGAAAAGCTTTCAAAAGTTGAGTGCATTTATCAATTTCCCTGATATATGTATAGGGGTGATGGCTTGTGTGAGAGTGTGTGTGTGCGTGTCCATATAGGGGAGGAAGATGATAATTTAGTAGCAAAGAATTTTGATTATTCCTGACTATATGTAATCCAAAGAGAAATTTTGATCTGCTTGACTTTGATTGTATACTTCTTATGTTAGGTTTTTTTTGGTCGTGGAGAGATATGGGTACAAATGCAACGGCTGTAACGATGATGTTATACAACCAATGAGTGAGATTAGAGGATAAAAAGTATTTAATGCCTTATCTTTTTGAATAACAGTACAGCCGAATGAATCTCCCATTAACCATAACACGATTTGTTACAACCTTTGTGATCCAAAGTTTCATGGATTGGTAAAATAAATGTGGAAATTCCTCTTAGGCGATCGAGATAGTGTGGAAAATGGGCTAATATGTATATTCATGCGTGTTTGTGTGTGCGTGTAAATCCGGAAGGAATTTGCGACTTCATCGAGTCGTAAAGTAAGATTTGACCTGTGCTTGACTGAAACTTACATCGATTACCACTCTATCTATTATGCCACAGGTAGTATGCTGTTCATTCTAGTATAGTTTGTGAACGTTTCTGTTTGGAAGTTGAGGGAGTGGAGAGTGAATCAATATAGATGCTGCACAAGGGCGAAACTGTCCAAAATATTCTCATTACTTCAGTGGCATCATTGTAACTTACAAGAGCTTTGTTTGTAACCACAATGTGCAATATAGCTAGACCGGAGAGCTAAACAAAGCAAGGGAATATAGTCTACCTTTTTCTCCCGTGACAAAAGTGGAGTTAAGTGTTGAAAAGTGTAGTGCATCTAATAATTTCCTTGAGATATGTATATGTTTGTGTTTGCTGTATCATGCTTAAATATCCATCAACTTGACCACTGAAGGCACATTAGCAGGCAACTCTGTTGCCTATGATGTTTCAGATGAACTAATGACCAATTCTGGTGTTTTAGTTAACAGATTGAAGCTAACGAAATTGATTACAGAAAGGATGTTTTGTTTCCTATTTGTCTGGAGTTGTTTCCATTTTTTTTTTGTTGTTCATGTAAGTGGACATACCTTTTTTGGTTTGTCGATCAAATGCATAATCTATGTGCCTTATTGGATTCCAGGTTGGATTGCCAAATGTTGGAAAATCTACTCTTTTCAACACGCTCACAAAGTTATCAATCCCAGCGGAGAACTTTCCTTTTTGTACAATTGAGCCCAATGAGGCACGAGTTTATATACCAGATGAACGATTTGAATGGCTTTGCCAATTGTATAAGCCCAAGAGCGAGGTTAGTGGAGCTTATATCTCTATTTCTTGCATCTTGTTCACGGATGCATCTGTCTATAACTTTAGTTTTTATTTACTGTTTGTTAAGGGTCCTAGCATTTGGTATATTCTCCAGTCCTTTTTTAAATAGAATTGTCTACTCAATGCATTTCAGCTTGCTCTAATTTTATTAGCTTGTTCTCTTTTTAATCTATTTGGTGGCAGGTATCGGCTTTTTTAGAAATTCATGACATAGCTGGACTGGTACGTGGTGCTCATGAAGGACAAGGATTGGGAAACAACTTCTTATCTCACATTCGTGCTGTTGATGGCATTTTCCATGTCTCACGTAAGATAGCCATATAACCTTCTTGCTTGAAGCTTTTTTTTTTAATGAGCTTTTTTTAGGACATGTATCTTCTCATCTAACAGGGTTTGAGCTGGTACCATTATCTAAATTAACTTTTAGCTTTTTCAACAACTAGTTTTTTAACATCTGAGGACTTAAAGATATTAAAATCGTGCAATCCAATCTATTCTTCACCATACTGCACCACCTTACTCATCTACCTTTACATCTTTGTTACGTAGTGCGGAAGTCCTTGTAATGCACAGTTGTCCTTGTAATGCACGGTTTTTAATTTAGGTCCTCCGATGTAAAATTTGAACTTGAGGTACTTTTTTTATAAGCAGCTGAAGGTTGAGGTTTTAATTTCTCATAACTGATAGGTTGATCTGAGCACCATAATGTGATAGATTGCTTTGAGCATCACGAGAAAAGGAGTAAACGTAATGGAGATGAGACAAAAGAATATAAAAACTTAAAGCTTAAGTCAAATAAGAGAAAATAAAAACTATAACCAACGTGTAGATGCATTGCTCGAGTGCTAAGGTGGCTGATTGGCTACACACGGTAGGACTTCACTGCCAGGGGTGTATAAGCAGGAAAATTTTATTGATTCCTAATGTGAGAGAGAGCAAAGCTTGGGCCTTGAGTGGGAAAACTCAATTGTCCAATGATACTACTCCTTAAAAAGGATCCCAGGCCACTAAATAAATTGATCAATATGATAATTAGTTGGGAGAATGCTTTGTTTAATTCCTTGGCGTTAAAGAAACAGGAATCCTAAATCCTCGTTGTATTAGAGATTGTTATCTCTGCTTTTCTCTTCCTTAAATTTCTGAATAGCTAAAGTTGGTTATAGAAGAACCTTGAGTGTTTGCTGCTAAGTAAATGATAAATGTTGTTTCATTATTGTATTAGGCCAACTTGCTACTCGGTTTCTCTCTGTGTAACTTATTAAGAATGAACCTTTGTTCCCTTTGTTCATATATCATTTATATTGCGTTCAGCTCTGTTGTTTTTCATGTATGACTTTAATTTGTACTTGTCTATTTTGATCTTAAGAGCAGCGTAATTGTAGTATGTCAGCAAGGAAGCAGATGGATGTCCTGAATTTTGCCAAAGTGCACTTTTGTTATGTTCTGTTAAAATCATTTTGGGTAGAATTGCACTTTTTCCCCTTCGAGTGGTCTTTTCCTTACTGATTTAGCATACATTTATTATGTAATAGGTGCATTTGAAGATCCAGACATTATCCATGTGGATGACACTGTAGATCCTGTAAGGGATTTGGAGGTTATAAGTGCAGAATTAAGGCTTAAGGTGAGGTGTTTTGTAAGATATTGTGCATGCCTATAGTTTTTGTTAAGGGGAAATGACAAATGACCCCCCTCATGTATTTCGGTTTTGCGGATTGATCTTTCGGGTATTCTTTTGACAATTGACCCCTCATATATCAATAAGTATACCCGGCTAAATTTTGACATTAAACACCAAAATGCCCCTAACCCACCCTATAAAAATCTAACTGAACCAGCCCCCTTTCCTCTCCCCACCCTCGCCGCTGCCGTAAATAGACTGACATCCCACTCCCTCCCCCCCCCCCCCCCCCAACGCCGCTGCTGGAATCAACAACTAACGCCCCCTCCCCCCTCCCCCCCCCCCCACACCACACTGCCGGAATCAACGACCGACAAACCCACGCCACTAGTACCCTGCTGACGGAATCAACGACCTACAACCCCCTTTTCCCCTGTCGCTGCCATCATCATCGACCAACGCCCCCTCCCTTCCCATCTCACCCCGCCAATATGGGCTTTGGTGGGCGTGGTTTGAGATGTGGGCAATCTTTTGTGGTGATTTGTTGTGGTGGCGGTGTGCAGTGGTGGGTATGGTGATTGTTGCCTGAATTGTGGTGATTGGTTGCGATGGGTTTGGCAGATTTTTAATATATGGGTAATGTAATGGTGTTGTTGAGGATAGTTAAGGGTACAGTGGTGCTGGTTTGGTGACGGCGGCAGTATGGTGGTGGTTAGGTGGCTGTGGTCGGCGGTGGTGCTGATAGGTTTTTGGCAGCAGTTTGAGTGTTTGATGGTTGGGTTTGGTGGTGGTACTGATGGATTTCGTGGTGACAATTCGAGTATGGTGGTGGTTGTGCATGAGTTGGGGGTACTTGAGTGTAATTGTTGTGGGTGTAATGGCGTTTGTTGCGTCTGCGACGGTGGTGGTGCTTGAGTTGGTAATGAAAAATTGAGGAAAATAGAGAAGGAATGAGAATTATCGGATGGAGGGATGTATGTGTCTTTTTCCATGCCAATTCAACAATTAATTGTCCAAGATTGATCAATTGTACTCAATTGCACCATTTGATAGATAAGAGGTGTCAATTGTCAAAATTAGTACCCGAGGGGGTCGGCCTGCAAACCTGAAATACAAGAAGGGGGTGGGGGTTTATTTGTCATTTTCTCTTGTGTTAATCGTCGTTTTTGGAGTACTTCCTAGTAGTTGCTGGCATTGTCGCTTCTTCTTTTCACGTAAAATCTATTTTGTTGGATATGTTTTATATAGACATTCAAAATCATAATCAGAAAAATCACTACTTCAGTTCTAGTCATATGGCTTTCAAATGCAACTCTGAATAGTCTTAGTGGGAAGGAAAATAGGGGTAAACTCATGATCTCTCTCGTGTGTTTTTGGGATGAGTATTTTTGGTAGCTCAACGTCATGGCACACGGTGAGAGAAATGAATTTAAGAGAAGAGTAGAATTCAAAGTGCCAAAAACTATCATGGAGTCAGGAAGGGATGAAGGCTCCTCAAACGAGGTTCCTTACTATCCCGGGCCTCTTCAAATTATTCAGGAGCGTACATCAAACCAACAGTATCAGTACTGCATGGACCATTTGACTCTAGACGCCTATTAAAACTTTTAAAATAAGCTTTTTTAATCCTTAGGGACACAAAATGGCTGCAGCTTAAGCTTCATTTTGCAACAATTTTTTTTAAAAAAATCATGTTGGCAGACTATACTCGATATTCCATAATAGAGAACTTACATGCTTGTTTCCTAACAACTTGGAAAATACTAAGGTGCTTCCAGTCACTATCAGCCGCAGTAGGTGAGAGGATGGACCTCATGATATTGCACTTTTCATCTTTCATCTCAGAAGTGGGGATGCTAGATGGTCTGTAATTCTTATATTTATACTAACCCATTTCATATAAGTCTTACCTCACATAGGCTAAAAGTTAGTTCCAAATTTCTCAAATTTGAGGGTGTTAAAGTGCAACTGGCCGCTCAAATTTACTGCAGAAATTATTTACTAGACGAGTCTTTCTCCATCTGCATCTTCTCCTGACGATCCAAAAAACGTCATCCTCGAGTTTTTAATTGTGACGGAATAGCAAATCAGGATCAAAGATTCACTTGTGCTTGAGCTTTCCATGCAGTAGCATGATTTCATCCTTTTGTTGGACAATTACCACGAAAGCGGTTGGCTATCATGACGATGATGTGCTCAGCGGCATGAAAGCCATTAATCATCCGTGAATTTGGAGTCTGCTTGCCTTATGTTTTTGGTTGTATGCTGGATGCAAAGAAAAGGAAAAAATCTCATAAATGACAGATGTTGGCCTCCTTGAAGTCGTTCCACCTGTCCCAATAGTATAGTTGATAGATGTGAACGTCCTATAGTGATGGATTCGAATTGCAAAGTCAATGCTGGCTAATGCTGATTGTAGTGGGAATGATTATATTTGGCGATTGTGATATGATAATAGCACAAAGCTTTCGCTTGAGCGTGACTAATGATGATGGTATTGCGCACGAGCTGCAAAGGTGTGCAGTGCTGCCACTTTATGTATAATTAATAGGGAAACCAAAGTAGTCTCAGTGAGGGGTGATACAGAAAGGAGAGAGCACCCACATAAGTCATCAATAGCTAGTATTCTCATTTGATTAGCCTATTATCTTTTGCCAAGTGTGTGAAATTATACATCAGCATACTGAGAAGTTCACAAGTTAATGTTCAAAATTAACTTATCTTTCCCTCTTCTTTTATTTTCCTTTTCTTTATAGTTAGTCTGTTACTTAAATCAACGCGTGTACTTAATTACCATTCATTGCAATCACAGACTTGTATGTAAGATCAGATTCTCAGTCTTACTTTTTTTTTTGTGTGTTAAGGATCTTGAATTCATGGAAAGGAAGATAGAGGATCTTGAGAAAAGCATGAAGAGAAGCAACGACAAGCAGTTAAAAGTAGAGCATGAGTTGTGCCAAAAGGTTTCTAATTACAACTATGAGTACTATCACAACTTGTTTTCTTAATTCTTTTTCTACATATCTCAGAAGCAGTTCAAATATCGGAATATACTGCAGAATGCTTCACTTCATGGTGCTAAATGATTTAATGTTTTCAACTGTTCTTGTCCTCACTGAATGTTTCTATATTTACGTCTCCCTGCAATATTGCTTGAGCAGTGAAACTTCGATTGTGTATTATTTTTTAGCTCTTCAAAGTTTCATTTGTTGTTTTGTCTCGAATTTAGTTATTATGACTGAATTCTTGTACTTGCTCTTTTTTACGTTTTTGTGCAATATTGTTTGAGCAATGGTAACACATGAATAACGTTGAGCAATATATCTTTTTGAGTCCGGGTCAGGTTCGTTTTACTTTGAACATTGGTGATACACAAATTGCTCGATGTTGTTTCCTCCACAAGATTCGATATTCTTCTGACGATATATGGTTGCGAGTTGTTTCCAAAATTTTCATTCTGTTCCTCAACTAAACACGGTAGCAGTTGTATCATATTGGCCCAAGATTTAGAGGAGCTTGCCAGTTAGTTTGGGTTTAAGGCAGTACTTAAGTTCCTACTATGTCCTATGTTACATATTCATCAGAATCTTTTGGGATATGTAGCTCACCCGTGCTTTTCACCAGCACTACAAACCACCCAACGATTCATTGCGCAATTTGAAGTATATGTTTGCCAAAAAGCTTGATGGAGGATCACTGCAACTCAAGCAGCCCACTAAAAATGACGGTAATCAGCAACCTTTAGTGAGGCACCAACAGCCGAGTACATGCCCTCTGCCCCTTTAAGCTAGTGATGTTGAGCTCGTTACGGCTGGAGCTGCTTGGAACGCATTTGGTAGACTCGGTCCTCGAGTCAACTCACTCTCGAATTGCCTTGAGCGATGCACTTGACTAGAGCTGTGTGCTGACAAGCTCACAAAGCCTCCAAATTCCAGCATTTCTTTGGTCAGTTTGGGTTCTCTCCGTCAGCTAGGCTGGCAGCAATCAAAGAGCTTATCCGTGTTTTGGAGGATTATTAGGAACCTCCTATGTAGCACAGGTGCGGCAATGGAGGTGAAGCACCGGCACCGGGTGCGCGTCGGGTGCGGGTGCACGTCGGGTGCGGCGCGGGTGCGTGTCGGGTGCGTATCCAATATTTATGATTTATTTTTTTAATTTCTTAACTATAGGGTGCGGCTCCGATACGGATCAGGTGCGTATCGGATGTTTATGGGCTGAAAACACAAATTTTAAAAGAATTTTTAGGGTCAAAACATAAAAAATGAGTTTTGGGGGGTCAAAGTATAAATATGAAACATTTACTTTAAAACCCTAAATGAACAGATCCTTAAAGAGGGGAGAGAGACACTCTGAGAGAAAGAGGGCGGCAGCGGTGGCGAAGTAGCCACGAGTGACCCCGACGACCACCCCCGACATAGGGATGGCAATTTGATCCACAACCGTTGGATATCCGCCCCGCCCCGATCCTATAGGAGCAGGTTTTCTTGACTTTGACCGGGTTACGGGGCGGGTATGGTATTTAAATTTTAAACCCGCAGCGGGTACGGGTCGGATTTGGTATTCGCCCTCACCGCCCCGCTGTATGTGTTTTATATTTATTTTTTATCCTAACCCTAGATCTAGGCAATCTAAGCCGTCCATCTCATAGTATAAATGAGACAAAAGTCATTTCTCTAATTCTCTTTCTTCGCCTCTCTTCTCTGCTGCCCCATCTTCTCTCTGCTTTCTTCTCTCAATTCTCTGTTCTCTCAACGCTCATACGCCGAAGGTCACGGCCTCCACGAATCAACCACCTCACGGCACCTTCTCTCTGCCCCGCATGGTACGATGCTTGTCTCTACCAGTCACCCATCTCCAGTCCGCCGCCGAAGCTCCTGCCGCGGCTATGCCGAACAGCGACGGCGCAACAGCTGAGTAGTGGCGATGGAGTTTGTCAAGTGCGACTGCTGCGGCAACGTGCGTCCGTGAGAGCTACAAGGGGCGCTGGGGACAGGTGGAAATTCCGCGATTCCATTGGGGACAGGTGCACGAACGCCAGTCCTCTTCAGATTGCCTATGGAGGTGATCGGCGATCTACGAGTGAGCAGAAAAGGGAGGAGGAAATGGGAATGGTCAGACCGTTGTCAATGGAATTCAAATTGGATGCTTCCTGCTTTTAAAGGCCCTTAGCCCAATTAAGCCTTTATGCCCAAAGTCTTCGTCTTCGTTAGCTGAGAGTTCTCTGTCAAGGCTATGTGGCCGCAAGTAAGGAATGAGCGGGGCGGATCGGGGCGGGGTCGGGTATCCTAAATTACCTTAGGATCGGGGATGGTATGCAATTCGTTTGACCCGGTGCCGGGGCGGGGCGGGGCGGAGTGGGGTTTCTGAACTAGCGGGGCGGGTTCGGATTTGATAAGATCTGCATCCGACCCGCCCCATTGCCATCCCTACCGACGACTCCGGCGACGACCACCGGTGAAGAACTAGAGTGGAGAGAGAAGAGGAAGCAGCAGCCACCGCCGGAGGCAGCGCCGTCGCTGGCCAACTATCTTTTGGCTGCTCCTATTAACCCAAGAAAAGAAAAGAAAAGAAAAAAAAAAAAACAGGAGGAGTAGAAGAAGAAGAACTCCAGCAACGGTGAACACGTCGCAACGGCTGCTTCTCTGATCTCTGTCTTCCTTCACCATACTTCTTTTTCTTTTGAGAGACCGACTCTCTTTTGGCTCAACTTTGTTTAGTCTTCAAGGCTTTGTCACTTGTGTGGCCTTTGGTAGTCCACGTGTGCAGCTTCTTTTGGATTTGTTCTTATATGTAGATGACTAAAATGACCATAATTTCTATAAATTTGTACAAGAGGTCATTAATCATTAAACATATTTATTTCAAAAGCATATATTAAATATTTAAAATTATAAAAAAAATTGCCGTATCCTAGCCGCACCCGTATCCTATTTTTTTTAAAAATGCCGTATCGGCGTATCCGCACCCGTGTCGTATCGGCACCCGTACCCGAGTCCGTGCTTCTCAGGGAACCTCTATCCAAATCCGAATGAGGGGAAGCCGATTTGGCACTCCATGAGAAGTATTGTGAATGTTGCATCCTTTAGCGAGTCTGATCCTGCTTACAAGTTCCCCATAGTAGGCCCCTGTATGTGACAAGCGAACTTTGCTAGATAGAGGGGCATCCTCAAGATAATGTCTCTACTCTATCCAGCTGGATTCTAGGAAAGGGGTATGGTCAAGATCGGTGGAACTAACAGGGATGGAAAACGAGAGTTGTGTCACATTGGCTTTTGCAATGTACTGTTTATAGTCAGATTGATCCAAAGCATTGCGAAGTTCCATGTAAGCGCAACAACCACCTACTAACTATTGGTTGGTTGCTTTTGGATGCACCACTTTGCAATGTTCCCGTCTACTTACGATGAATGCACCAAGGCAGTCTATAATGGTAACCATGTCACAATCCCTGGTACTGGTAAACCCTTTTCCAAGAACACGATACACCTGATCGACTCATCATATTTGGGGGATTCAAAGGCTTGGCCGTGCTTACTTCTTCTAACATGTGTGCCTTAGAGTGGAGGGCATCCTCTAATTCTTCCAATACAGGTTCTGATTTCGCTCCAGAACATTTTTTGGAAATTGACGTTTTTGAGCCAAGCATCATTCTGGGTCAGAGTCCTCCTCCCTGTTACAATACGATCCCCCGCACCATCATAAGCAGTACACTCATCCTCTCAAAAGATGGGCTTTGGTACGGGGATCCGGCTATGTGGAATGCTCTCTTTCGCACCATCGTAAGCCGTATGCTCGTCCTCTTGGAAGATGGGCTTTGGTACAGGGATCCTGCTATGTGAATGCTCTCTTTTTCTTCCTAGGTCCTTATTATAATAGTCCTCCATGGAGAGAGTTCTTTTGTGTAAGGGGTCTTGATAAGCAGGGACTGAGGTCGAGTACAATTGGTGTGGTAAAGCTAGCTTCGTTCTTCGTCAATTCCTTGTAATCCCATAAATGCAGAACTCCCATAAAGACCAGGAGAACCCCAGCACTACGATGCCTGTCGCTGGAAGTGCCCACCAACTCCTCCCACCAATAAATATCAGAAACTGGTTCTCCACCGCCCATTCCTCTTGTCGAAGGCAGATTTGCCAAGGTCGATCCAAATCACTAGCTGCTGAATGATGTTGACCTTCTCCGAGAACAAGTCCAAATGTAGAGTGATCACTTTTCTTACATCCGCGATCAAGGTGCAAAGCTCATTGAAATGTTCCAAAGTGAAGCTGGCAGTAGGCATCCTAAAGACATGACAAACAATCTCCCACGAAGAGAACATAGCTTGGTCTAAGACACGAGGATTGAAATGCTCAAAAGTATTGAGATGATTTGTCTCAATTTTACGAAGCAACTTCAATTGGTAAGCTTCGACCGTATGACCCCGAAAAGGTCACCAGCCTTCTTAGCTTGAATGTTGGGCTGAGGAGGCTCGTGGTCTGTGCGAAGCAATATTGTGGAGGTCGAGAGTCTTCTATACCTGGCTCCCATACCATATTTAAAGCTTCTTGCTCTAACTGGTTGTACTTAGAAATCCAGGCTGTCCCAATGTCTATTCCCCCCACCCCGAGGAGCAAAGGAGCTTTTTCTCGTTAGAATCTACAATAAAAACCCTCCCCCCATCATGGACAAGTAGTGGGGTCCTCAATGGTGGCAACTCGCCTTCTTCGTTACCACTTTTTCTCACCCTCGGGACCTCTTGTTGCTAAGGCTCTCATTCTCAGGCCCTTCCTTATCTTCCTCCTTATTCTCCCTCTCCATAATATCATCTGTGGGTGGACTTTCTTCCTCTTCAAGGGTTGTGCCATCCACACGCCCTTCCTGCGTGCCATCTGAGCACAACTCCTGTCCAGACCTTCCTGCTTCTCCGAAAAGACCATCCTCAGTCTTTTGGTGCCTGGAATGCGGATGCTCTACTCAGTGACATCTCTTTTCAGATGCCTCTTCCTCATCAAATGTCGAGACCGTCTGTTGCTGGAACTGGCTGTGTTCACAACCTTCCTCGGACTTACCACACGTGGCTTCCTAATGCCACTCCTTGGTGGTTTTGGCTCTACCAACACAGACATATAAGTCACCTAGAAAACGTTGGGGATCTGAAAGAGTGGCTAAAGCAGGGCTTATTTAACCCTGAACAAGCACTAGCGTGAAAGGGCTCTGTCCATCATTCGCTGCGGCACTAGAACTACCCTCACCAGCCCTTCTAGCTTGAAAGTTGGGACAGGGAGGTACCCGGTCTGCTCAAATCCCTGCCATATCATGCCGTGAAGTCCTCTAGAAAAAAAGAAAGTAATGATCAGTGAAACAAAATCTGGATCATCACTAGTACGCTCTGAAGCCCGAGTGCGGAACTTGGGGTGAAGCACCAGCACCGGGTACGCGTCGGGTGTGGGTGCGGGTCGGTATTTCTGATTTTTTTTTTAATGTCTTAAATACCAAGTGCGGCTCGGGTGCCTATCCGATCTGTGAAAGCACAAGTTTCGGGCAGATCTGTGATCACCGGCGACGACAGGCAACTCCAGCGACCACCGGCAAAAAATCTGAGGGGAGAGAGGAGACCGGAGAGAAGAAGCAGCAGCAGCAGAAGAAGGAGAAGGAGAAGGAAGAAGTACTCACCGGCGGGCGGCGATCCAAGGCAGCGTGTGGCATGGCGGTGTTGTGGCGTGCGCTTTATTCCAGAGAAGAAGAAGAACAGAGAATACCCGATGAACAGCACATAGTATCAATGTGGCTGATCAGATCTTAGTTGCACAGGGCGGGGGCGGGGGCGGGGGAGCGTAAGCACCTGAAAGAATCTAAGGTTGGGAGCGGCTTGAATAAATAAATGGGTAAAAGAGTATTACCATTTGCTTAATATAGTTTACACGAGAGAGAGAGAGAGAGAGAGAGAGAGTCAACAACAACAAACAAGGAGGCTTAATGGAGTTGAAGGAAGAGAGAAACAAAGAATTGAGTCGAAAAGGGCTTGATTTTCAGGTACTCTCTCACTTGTTCGATGCATCTCTGTCCAGTTGACAGGATCGAGTTCCCATATGAGCTTGGGACGAGATCCCATGGAGCTCTTAACTTGGGATCGCAAAAGCGAGTTCCGAGAGAAAAGCGTCACCATATAAGGAGTTTCCTACAACTAAGGATCAGATATTTAAGTTGTTGACTTTTTGACAGTTTACATCCACGACTTTGGTATTTTACTTGAGTACCCACTTATTAACTTATTACTTAAACCAGCCCCAATACTTCAAAGAAATAAAAGTTATACCACATACAAACTTTAATATGTTCAGCGATACAATTTTAATATTTACAAAACAGCCCATTAAACTTGACTAACTCTCGCTAATTTGGTGAAACTTCAAAATTTACCAAGCATCCCATTAAACTTAAAAACTCATTACTTTGGTTGGAATATTAGTATATTTTTACATATATCTGATACATAATATATTAAGATTCAAATTGTATAGAAATTCAATTCTAAGTGTACATAGTTAAAAAAGTATTTACAAAATTTGCCGTATCCCCGCCGCGCCCGTATCCTAAAGTTTTAAAAAATGCCGTATCCGCATATCCGCACCCCTGTCGTATCCGCACCCGTGTCCGTGCTTCATAGCTAGTATGTTTTGGGCCCTGGCTGTAGCGGACAGTGCCCTCTTTCAACGTGATGCTTCCATGCTAACAAGAACCAAGCTTCCCTTGTGATGTCGAGTGGTGATTGAAAATGCTTGAACATGCTCATGGGTAGCATTTGGAAACCCATAAATGCGTGGAATTCTCTTGCAAAATATGCAAGCTAGCAAATTTATTTTTTTCATTATCAAGCAAAAGGCAATAAGAGGTAGAGATTTACCGAAAGACAGGCGCGCAAGTAATTTTGGTCAGCACAATGACTCTCTTCGTGAGAACCAGGAAAGAAGGATCGAATCAAGAAGAAGTAGATGCAGGCCACCAATTTATGATCATCACCCAATCTAGTGCCTAATTAACCAAGGGCAGCGTTTGAACCAGTCTCCAGTCCGAAAAAGTCGGTAAAGCATCATATGCTACCAACATAATTAACTCTCTTTGTTCTCAGACGATTACTCGCCGGTGACCCCAAAATCATCAATGCCTTCACTGTCCTTTCCTCTGTTGTGATGCAGAAGCCGACAAATCAATATTCTTATTAAAGGTAAGTTCGTGAATTGGCAGATATTTTCTAAGGTGGTAGTGAATTCACCACGAGCAGCAACTGAAGTGTGCGTTACTTTGTTCCACTGAGAATATAAAGTTAAGAAACTAAGCTTCCCGGCTTCAGTAAAGCCCAAGGGGCGCAGCTTTCTTGGCACTAACTCAGATTCACTTTGCGCAATAGGATAATGCAGAATGCACTCCTTCCACAACTTCTAATCATTAGGAGATTTTGTGTTGCAGCTGGCGTTACACTTGATGAAGACTGATCTGGAGGTTGCAGAGGAGGCTCACGGAGAGTGCAAAGCAGATCGGTAAGAAAGAAGTGGCAGGTGACGATTGGATGAAATTTATGGTTGTCATCGTTCTAGGGCTTCACATGGGACAATGATGAAATAGATCAGTGATTATCCCTGGATATGTGCCTTTTTTCAGGACAGATTCTAGAGTGGTGGTGGCTGTTGAGTTTTTTGGTGAAGGAAGCATAGTACTTGGAGAGGAGGCCAATAGTGTGTGGCTGTATTTCGTCCCCTAGGTTAGCACTGGGGATCCCCAGCCATAGACCTGTGTATGTGTGTGTACTTTGGGCGTCGCCTTCTTTATATAGAAATTGCACATTTGAAGCTCACATGCATGGTTTTTTTGCCTTATTGGTGACAGACGTGCCAGGTCATCCCTTCTTAGTTACGTGGTGCAATGCCCTTTTTGGCTATACTTCCGGAGTATTCTGCTGACATGTCGTCAATTGATTGGTTTTTTCCGTCTCTATTAATCAGGTTGTGGCGCGTGTCAAAGGTAAGATGCCACAACAAGCCTTTGCTCTCCGGCCGCTGGTCGGGTGCACTCCGGATTCCTGTCCTGCACAAAAAAATGGGGTGATCTACCGAAGAGCTTCTATGGAAGTCTCTTGGAGGGCTCGTAGAGAGGTGTACATAGAGCGACAAGCATGTGAGGCACGGGATATGTCTTCATTGTGTAGGAATTTACTTCTCTCAGTTTTTGGGACGAATTTTTTTTTATGTTTTTGACGCTATTTTAGTACTTGAATATTCTTATTTCCCTCCTGGTTAGATTTATAGCACTTATAAACCAAAGTTAACTAGGGGTTGTCCTAGCTTAACCAGAGGTCTCGTGTTCGAGCCCTGAGAATGCAGCTGCGTTAAAACTTGGTAGGGAGAGCTTTACCGCCCATGTGGTCCTGCCCGGCTCGAACCCGGATTAGTCGGCTCCCAATGTGGTGTCCGGAAACCGGGGGGTGGTCTAACCAAAAAAAAAAAAAGATGGATGTAAAAAATACGAAAAGATATGCGACTTGTCAAATTGTTTTTGGGATAAGTCTAGTTTTGTGTATGAACTTAACATGAGATCTGCCCCCCCCCCCCCCCCCCCCCCCCACCCCCCAAAACACAAAAACACCCCTGCCCCTGGCCACTGCGACGAAGGAGATGATGATATTTTTCTCCTTTGATGGCTTGGCACCTATGGTACAGTTAGCACAGTATCTCCAAGGAGTCAAGTGTGTGGCTTCACAATTAAAGTCTTTGCCGAAGAAAGTCATGCCTGTCATAATATACAGCCTTGGGTTTATCGGTGCATGTCCTTTTCCTCTCATAATATATCTCCACATTTCCTCTAGTTAGAAAATGTCGGTAGCTTATGCTTGTAAGCCATTTTTCGTTAAGTAACATTTGAATGCAGTTTACGTGTGAGACCATGTGTTGCATCACTCTGGAGAAAATTCCTTGTCTTTTGACAGTCTAGTTTAAACAAACATAACAGTGATAGGAAAAGGCAATGGTTTGAAACATGGTGGTGCTTGTTTTTATGCAGGTCAAAGCCTGGCTTGAGGAGGGAAAAGATGTTCGTCTTGGGGACTGGAAAGCTGCTGAAATTGAGATATTCAATGCTTTCCAATTGCTTACTGCCAAACCTGTTGTTTACTTGGTAAGCTATCTTTTCTGACACATTAAAACCTAGCCGCTGATTCTGTGGTGTCAGTGCTTTGGTGTGCTGCATTCAATTATAACTCTTTTTGGTTTTAACTCTGAGGGGAAGTCTGTGCTTGGTAGTTTAGAGCCAGTTGTTTAGTCTGACTCTATGCTTTGATTTCATAGGTGTCAAGTTTTCCTTGCAACAACAGTCATTGTAATATACTAGCATTAGCTTTGAGTAGTGCAAAAATGATACTCCTTAAAATCTTCAAATAAATGTCCTCCTTTCTGTTTTGAGATGCCTTCAACGTTTTGTTCATTTTGAAAAGCGTCTTTGATGTTAAGGTTTTCTGTTCATTTTCTTTTGTTTTGAGCCTTAACTACTTCCAACTGTACAACAATAAAGCATGACAGACCAGCAACCATGGTATATATGGGTAATGACGACAATGGAAATTTACTATCAGTTGCAGTCATCTGGCTCTCCTGAAATTGTGTTCTAAGTCAAAGAGGAAATTTTTTTGTAGAAGTAGGGGTATTCCCTGTCAAATACAAATAGCCTTCGGCTCTTCACTATATAGGTAATGATAGTGCCCAGGACAATTTCTCATTAAGGAGGAACTGGGGTCATTTTTGGACATTGTTAGTTTCCCTTTTCTTGTTGTAGAATAGCATTTTTGAGAGTTTTCCGTATTGCTTTGTCTAGTTGGCTGAATCACTTGAGGAAAGCATCCTTCTCTGTGATCCCTTTTTCTACTTCTTGTCTGCTTTGTGGTGGATTTTGACCAGAATCATCTAAACTCTCTATGTGCAGGTCAACATGAACGAGAAAGATTATCAAAGGAAAAAGAACAAGTTTCTCCCAAAGATTCATGCTTGGTATTTGTTTTCTTTGACTTTTCGTTTCATTGTTATCATTTACTGTAAAGACAAATTGTAGGATCGGGATCAGCTAAGATGTTTGTCACCACTAATACGCCATTGACTTTCCTCCTTACCAAGGTGTATTTTGAATGCTGATGCAAAGTTGGACGATGCAAAGTCGGACCTTTGCTGTAGAAGTGAAACTACTTGTTTGTATGAGACATCGTATGCGAAGATTGTCCTGTAATGTTATGATTTAATACTAACTGAACCTTCTATGGATGGTTTTTAAATTACATTTGATATAGGACTGAAATAACATTCATGTCATTCCTTCATAATTTTACTGCATGCATCTCGTTAGTTATGATGCTCATTAGGTGAGAAACAGCCACAGAATCATCTGTTGTCAACTATTGAAATATAGTTCATGTGAAGTACTCAGATGCTTAAACTTGGTCCTTATTTCCTGGTGGGATATGAGATATATATATCTATTTTTAACATTCCATGTGGGTGGGGAGGGAAAGATGCCCGATGATCTGCTGCTGAGATTAGTCTTTTTGGCTCTTTTGGAGGGAAATGAACAGGCACACTTTTGAGAGGACATGATCCTGTGGCACTTGCACACTTCATTTTTTATCTTCCTTTCTTACTTGGTCTATTTCTCTTGTTTAGAATTGTTGGTTGAGTTTATTATTAGCGCTGGAACTTAGTTTCTAAGCCTTCTTTTGGGCTTTTTAAGGGGCCAGTTTCTTTGTGAAACTATTGGATTGCTCCACTTTTTGGGCTTGTTTGTCGAAGATTTAGTTTTTACAGTCAAAAACTTGGAGGTTGGTTTTGTATTAAGTTGCGGAGATGTATATTTACTCGACTCCAAATTGAAACTTTCGATTTTGGATGTGCTTAAATGTTGTCGTTAGCTCACTTGCTTTAATTCTGATGGGTTTCTTTGAGTTTAAATGCTTAATGCTGCAACTGCTGCCTTATTTCGGATTCGTCTGTATGCCTTATTTCAGATTCGTCTGTAATACTGTTGCAATTGCTTAATGTTATAGTTCTTATCCGTTTTTCCTTTTTTTTTTTTTTTTCTTTTCCTTTCTTGGATCTTTAGGAGAAGTCACATTTCTCTTGATCTTTTTTAGGGTGCAAGAGCATGGAGGTGAACCAATTATTCCTTTTAGCTGTGTCCTAGAAAGAAATCTTGCTGATATGCCTGCAGATGAAGCTGCAAAGTACTGTGACGAGAACAAGTTACAAAGGTTAGTTCAAATCTTCGATACTTCTCAGAGAGGTGACTTTGTGTTGGCAGGAGTGTCCTGTTGAAGTCTTTTAGATTATTTAAAGTACAACAATGCAAACCCTTGCATCCCAGAATCTGTCAGTCTGGATTGAGCTATCTTTGTCCCGTGTTATGCAATTCTTCTTTTTTGGAATTTTATGGAAATGCCAACCTAGCACAAAGCCCTGCTACACACTAAGTGAGCCAGGGTTTAAGAGAGCAAGGAGAAAACAAGGGTCTAAATCCGTGAAAAGAGGGGGAAAATGGCCTTACCCAGGCAAAATGCGAACCTTGACCAGAACAGGCCAAGATCAGACCTGAACTTAAAAGCTCCCCTGACAATAGCGAACTACACCAATTCCAGAAGTGGTTCTTACGTGGCTTCATATCCGCACAAAACCCTGAAAACAACAGGCGTGTTTTGTACAGCAGCTTGGGAATCCTAGATGAGACACCTAGGCCAAGCAGAAATTCTCCCAGCAGACCGAGGTGCCTGCTCTGTTCACACGTCACCCTTCGATGCTCCATCATCCGTTTACGCCGAGCCATAAATTTCCTTTCCATTATGCACCGTAAACCACAGACTTTGTGTAGTGCTATATTATCAGTATTTCCCTTGACCTCTAGTTTCCATTGAAATTCAAATGGTTGGCTGTGTTGTCTTAAAGAAATTCCCATCTTCTGGTTATGCTTGTGCTCTTCCACCAACTATATCAACACAAAATGTTTTACAGATGGGCTTCAGTTTGTAGTGTCTATATATAATACTTCTCTTTTTGTCTGTCATTACCATTAAAAATATATATATATATATATCAGAAATGCAATAAGAATTTGCAGTAGAACTGCTTGCATCTTGTTTCATTTGCATTTAGAGAGTATAACTTGGATCTACTGTTTAACAGTGCCCTTCCCAAGATCATTAAGACGGGATTTTCTGCTATTAATCTCATATATTTCTTCACGGCAGGCCCAGATGAGGTACTATATTTAGCTGGATTATTTTTTCACACTTTTCTTTTGCTTCTTGGGCTTACTTCTGATGAGGTTAGCAAAAGTGTCGCTTGGTTATGTCGCCTTCATTTTTTGTGCATGGGCTGCTGTTATGGTTTTCTATTTAGTTGTATAGGACAATAATTGAAGTGTTCGATGGGCATCCAATTTACAAGTCATTGAAGTTGTATCAGTTTGGTTTTCTGCCATTGGTCTTCCTTCAGTATTTCGTCGTGTTATGTGTTTGAATGTTTTGATATTTCCTGGGTCTAACTGTAATAGGGAGCCTGTGGTTTTGGATGCATTGATTGGTGAACCTGAAGATGTGGTAGATACTCAAGATGGAAATTTATTGCTGCTTTTTGTAGAATATTCTGCTATGTTCGAGTTTCCGAGTTTGCGAATCTTATAAATTTTGTTGCTACTCAAGTTGAATCGAGATTTTATTGCGTTTCCCCAAATTTATGTGTTTTGTATCATAGTGTTCTTGTATTGTGAAATACGTCAGTGTTGAATTATTGAATATTATCAAGGGAGAGCACCCTTACGTTGAAGCTTTGTTTGAACTCCCAGCTATATATACCCCTTTATAATATACTTATTGCAAAAAAGAAAAGGTTAATCAAGGTCTTTGTTGGAATCAACATTTAATGAATAACCGCTCCACCCTACTGCAATTAAAACTTCTTCTTTTTTCCATTATCATCAACTGTCAACATTTTACTTCTTTCAACTGCTCTTTCCTTCATGGTTTCCATTTTCACGGTAAACTCATTTCCCTTTTTATACAGTTTTTAGTATTGTGTGCCGACATCGCTAGTTGATTAAAATGTATAAATTGCAAACTACAGTAAATGCTGAAAATAAAATCATCTTGCATCATATTTCTGAAGTCAAGTTGTTTCTAGTTGTGGTAAGTGCAGATGATGCAAGTTTTAGAAGTACAGTTCTTGAATCCGTTTAGATCATCAACAGAGAGACCCAATAAATGAAACCCCAGCGTATATATAAAAACTAGATTATGGCTAGTGAATTCATTGTATCATATTGTGTATATAGATGCGCATTGGAAGTTTCTTCTATCAATCCTCTGTTTCTAGATTCTTGATTATGGACTGTTGACCGACACTTTCTAGACATAGTCCACAAATCCATTGAACAAAGTTTGAGCCGATTTCGTCTAGCCTTGTAAAGATAGAAATCTTTAATGCAACTGTGTGGACTTGCCATTTGAAATTTCGTGGGATTCGTACTGGATACTTGTACAGTTAAACTTGGATCACCAACCATCGTTGGAAGAAATAGTAGGTTTTCAACCATTTTTTTCACATTAAGTGCGTGCATTTCTTCATTGATTTTTATTGTCTGAGAAAGTATCAAACAAAAACAAGACGTTAGTTACATAAGCATACAGTTGATACTTGGCTGAGAGTAGAGGTATTCCCTTCTCTCTCTCTCTCTCTCCCCCCCCCCCCCTCCCACACACACAAAAAAAAAAAAAAAAATAAAACACACACCCACATAACAGATAAACCTGGTTTTTGAATTATTTATACATGTTATAAATTCAAATCCTGGGTTTAAGGCTGAATTGGTACCTTTAAAATCAGAGGGGATGTGATATAGCTTTGCAGGCAAGTAGTATTGATGCCTTTCCTTTTGTAGGCCTTCGGAGCTAATTTCATTTGCATCTTCAATGAAATGACGCTAATTAGTGCAGCATCTGTTGCTTGTGTTTACCGGGTCTTCAGTGTTGATTCGTACTTTCCGAGTGTCAATGATGTACAGGTCACTGACCACCACTCTGTCAATCCTTTGGCTGAATGTAACAATAATTTGCCTTTCTTGCAGGTGAAGTGCTGGCAAATACGGCGGCAGTCAAAGGCTCCTCAAGCTGCAGGAGCAATTCATACTGATTTTGAAAGAGGATTCATTTGTGCTGAGGTTTGTTGTTGCAGCATTTGTCAAAATTCTGTTTTAAAGATCATAACCATGATCGAGTAGATTTTCTTTAATGTTTTGCTCATACCGAGACTCTTCCTTCCATTGTTCGCAACTGTAAGTAGAATTAAGACTACAATACCCTACTTCTAGAAATGGCCTTCGAAATGGGCACTTAATTTTGTTATTACCATTTTGGAAGTGTAGACATGTTGCAATGATGTAGTTTCACAAAAGGTAGAAATTAATCAAAAATTACAATCAACTCTCTCTCTTCTGGCTGGTAAATTTAATGATGACGTGCAGGTCATGAAGTTTGATGATCTAAAGGAACTTGGGAGCGAGGGAGCTGTCAAGGTATTTTGCTAATTTATGCATCAGTTAAAGTTACTTTTTATGCCCTTTGCCGTTCCATCTAAGCCTGCTAGGTTGATTTAAAACTTGCAATGCGGACCTAGTTGTTAGGTGATCATGCTCTAGTAGTAGCCTCTGGGCACTTCCCAGAACCTGAGGATTTAAATAAAATCATCCTAGTTTTAATAATTCCATTGGTCTTTATGTACGCATCAAAGATAGAAGTTTACGTTGTTGGAACGTAACTGTCCTATAAGCCCTTGGAATCTCTAGTTAATTGTGTTGCAATGAAGTGTGTAATGCACATGTTCAAGAGGAAATTAACGTAGAAAACAAAAAGAAGGGGAGGAGAAAGCTCCCGTCAAGTGGTTTAAATGGAAAATGTCACTGATCCCTTTGCCAATTAGGTTTCGTTACACTTGCTGTAAAGTAGAGTGCAACAGTGTTTGATAGGCAGGAATGACAGGTCAAATTTTGAACAGATTAGACCTCTATCACTTGCCTTTCTTTAGATTATCAGAATTATGTTTTATTGTATAATATTCGGATTCAGGTGTACTCAAGGCATGAATGTCTTCTTCAATGGATATAATTATGAAATGATCCAAAAGCTACCTTATTATCTTGGGTTTAGACTTCCTGGAAAGACCACATTGAATTAACAGCAAAATCACTCCTCAAACTATGGCATTAGTTGCAATCACTCCCGAAAAATCTCACCCAGAACGTTTAACTTTCCACTAATACCATAGATTGAGGTCTTCTGCAATTTGCTAGTTAAATATTGCCCCTCTGCCTTGGTCATTTGAAGTCGGTGTTTCATCTAATGAAAGAGTTCTTTCTTTCAATTCATCCATATGCCTTCGAGCATCCGGCTTCACCACTGCTGCCTGCTCTCTCTCTTAAGCTGGACTTGGTAAGTGCGTTTACTTCTAGAGGGGGTAATGCAACTGTTTGTTCTGCTTGATCAGGCTGCTGGGAAGTATAGACAGGAGGGTAAGACATATGTGGTCCAAGATGGAGACATAATATACTTCAAGTTCAACGTGTCTGGTGGTGGGAAGAAGTGAGATATCCATCCTGGTGAAGCTTTGTAAGTGAATCTGCTGATGGGTAGATTATATATGTGATGGCATCATGACAATTTTGTACTGCATCCTGTTTTGACTTGTATAAACTTTTGCCTATTGAATAGATTCCTTAGTACGCTGAAGTATGCTTTAAGTCGATCTTGGACAAATGGAAACCAATTTATAGCAGGTGGAAGAGTGAAGTGGTTTTGATTCTGTACTTGCACTGATAATATACTTGATACCACTTACTATTACTCTGTACCTATGATCTTCTTGTTCATCAATAATTGCACTTACACTCGAGGATAGGCTTTGTCCAAACTCCCAAGTTATAGACGCTAGTACTTTATAATCTTCTTCCCGTTTGATGAATTTTTGCAGACAAACTCCTTTTTTCAGTATATTTACTTTCTTTTCTCCTCTATCGACATCTATAGGATTATCGTTCTTGCATTTCCTACGAACAAGCTCCATGTTGTACAGATTTTAACTCCTATTACCTACCCCCTATATGCCATTATCAGCCACCTGCCATAAACAACCATCTTCATACAAACTCTTCTCAGTTAAATCGGTATTAAATTCAGTGACATGTGGCTCGTATTTTAAACTCTTTTGACTCTCATGTGTTCAATCCTCTTATATTTTTACATATCAATATTGTCCCTCTCGACTCGTGCGGAACTAATAATTGTGCGAGCCAGCAAGTTCTTTGCCCGGTTTATTGCCCAACCCTATGACTTTTCGACATCAACTGCGCCGCCATTGTCACCGACTCTCAAAACGGCATCAACTTCAATTTGGGTTTTAGTTATTTGTATCAAGAAGAAGGCAAGCTGTTGACAACAGCAAAAGAAGTGGCAAGCCGCCGACGTGCCTCTAACAAATCTATGTATCTCTGACCTCCCTTACCTCCAACTAGGCTTCGTTTGACAAATTTTTTTTTTTGGTTTTCAATTTTTTTTTAAATTTTTTTTTTTAAGTGCAGTTAAATTTTTTATTTTTTTTTTACAAAAACAAATGGGTATTTGATAATTCAATTTTATTTTGAGTTTTTTTTTTGTAGTATTTGATAACCCAGTTTTTATTTTGAATTTAATTTTGTGGTGGTTTGCAGTGGCGGTAGTTGCCGAAGGTGGTTGCCGGCAGTCGCCGGCGGTGGGAGGGTGATGGTGGTCTAAAAAAAAACAACCAAAAGTGAAAAAAAAAATTAGTTTTTGGAGGTTTTTTTTCACTCTTCAGTTTAAAAACTGATTTTTTAAATTGGAGAAAGAAAAAAATGGTTATCAAACGGGTTTTCTTTTTCAATTTTTAAAATTGAAAAAAAAATTGAGTCTCAAACGGGCCTAAGATTTAGTCTTCATATCATCTTTCTGAGTTCTTTATTGTCCTTGTATTTCTTATCTTTGCAATTTTTTGTGTCAATTATTATAGTGCTCATATTCGTCATATGTAGATAAATAGTCTCTCACACAGTTTATTTGTATGGATCTGTTGTCACATACAGTAGAAATTGAAGTCTTGAATTGGTTACTAGTGAGAAGCAAAATCGCAGGATGTTAAAGGGGCTTGAAATAAATGAAGGGATATAAAACATAGTAATGTGCTGGGTTACTTGCGGGTCTACACGGTGCTGGCGGGCTAGGTGCGAGTGCATGATTTGACTACCCATAAATTTTTGAATAATTTTTACCCGCATCCAGTTTTTGAGCGGGTTAGATCCGTACCTAGTTGGTTTACCTGTTTGCCAAATCTAATCCTGACCTAATTTGCCAAATGCTAACGGAGGCCTTTGGGTGGATTGATTGGCTTATACATGCAAGCTAGTGGAAAAGACAAGGTATTTACGAGATTATATTTATGTCCAAAGCATTCCCCAAAGAATGACGTGGTTATAAGGATTATCTTTTTGTTTTTACTCGATCGCCACAAATGTCTTTTTGTTTGAGCCAAAAATGATGTCCTCAACCATTTACGATGTAAAGACCCATCCACGGCCCTACTATAGGGTGGTGTCTCTCTCAAATTCAATTGGAAACGATTGAAAAGGATGGCAAAAACTCTGAAAAAAAATTGAACTAATTGAGTCCAAAGATAATCTGAATTCGAAGAGGTAAACCCTTATCACAAAAAAAGGTGAAAGAACTACAATTAGGTTACCTTATTCAAGAAAAAGGCCAAAAGCTAAATTCTAATGTAACTATGACACAATTTGCACTCTGCAAAACCTAACGTCAAAAACCAAAAGAAAAAAAAAATCCAGGGCTTAATCAAACTTCCCAAAAGACTACAAGCACAAAGCGAGTATGTGCCTTTGACGAAATTGAAGAAGAAACAAAAAAAGTAGTGAGAAGTAGCAAGGTTGAAGCAAATAACGGAAGGGAGGTTGCAGAAAAGAAGAAATTACGATTTAAGAAAACCTAAAATGACAAATTACACAACCCCCAGTTTTTAAGGTACTTATTCAATATGTACCAAAACTTTTTAAATATTATGAAAGGGGCACAACTCTTTTTTTTTTTTTTTAATGAACTCACTAAGATAATGGGTTATCACATTTTTCTCACTTAAAAGAATTTCATCCTCAGAATAAGATGTACCTTAAACATAAAAAAATTGAGGGTGCTTTTCCTGCATAGCATCTTCGAGTTTCCAAGTGGCTTCTTCCGTTGAATGGTCACGCCAAAGTAGCTTAACTAACCTAATAGTTTTTGTAAATAAAATTTTCTGTTTGTTGTCTAAAATATGCACTCGGCGAATAACATGTGAAGGATCTAATATGTATTTTCTCACAGCTGGTACATGGAACACATCATGCACCTGTGATAAATTTGGAGGTAAGGCTACTTGATAAGTGAGTGGTCCAATCCTTCTCAAGATCTCAAATGGTCCAATAAATCTAGGTGTAAGCTTGCCCTTCTTCACAAATTGCATTACTCCTTTCCAAGGTGACACTTTAAAAAGGTGAGATTATGATATCCCACATTGGACGTGAGATAATATGAGATTGCCCTTATAAAACCTTACCTATTATCTTAGAAGTACTTACTTGTCTAGCCCTTTTGAGGAGGCATGGCACTGTGATGGGGCCGTGGACAGGGTCCTTAGAGATAGTATTAGAGTTGACTATCGAAAGCTCAGGTTTGGCTATCCAGTCAGGTTACCTATAATTGGGGGAAACGAAGGCAAGCCTAGTTATCCCATATCAAGAGAATGGTTAGGGCAATGAAGAGTTAATCGAGTATAATCTACGATGGCTAGAGAGGAAGATTTTGGGCTATTTGTGATCGAGCCTCAGCGAGGCCACTAAGGCACAAGGAGGGAGATTTTGATATCCCATATCGGAGGTGCGATAGTACGAGATTGCCCTTATAAGACCTTACTTATTATCTTAGAAGTACCGACCCTATAAGGCCTTGCCCTTATAAGACCTTGGCTAGTCCTTTTGAGCGAGGCACCGCCCTGTGGTAAGGCTATGGATCGGGTCGTTACATATGACATATGTGCCCTAACTCATCTACTACCCAATGCTAAACATGCCAATGCTTTATCTAGTCATAATCCTAACAATGCTTCTCTCGAGTCTTTAGCCACTCCAGTTAAGTATATCAATATCTTTAATCAATGGTTTAGAGACCTAGCCACCAGAAAAGAACCAATAGTACTAGAACTTTTTGAAGTAATTGTATTCTTATGGATTTGGTTGTTTAGGCATGTGCTTTGTATATCCAGTTTATCTCTGACCAAAGAGTTATTTGAACCTGGTACTAGCATTAGCCTCAAGAAAAGTATAGGCTTTAGCTCCGTTTGTTTTTTGCAGTTTACATCAAGTATGTCATGGTCAGCAAAAAGATTCATTGGAGTGTTAATGGCCTCTTCTGGCTCATGCAACTCTGATTACAGTCCAATTTCCTAGAATTTGATCTCACCGTACCAAAGGATACTCCTTTTGACTATCGATTGTCCTTGGGCATTATTCAACCTTATTGTAGCCACCTGGTTTTTGTCGACCTTCTATATGTTTACCTCTATATGTTTACCATTGGTGGGCCTTATTGATAATTAAGTTTATTATTATGGGTGTAGGGCTAATAGTATAATGAACTAAATTTGTTTAATCAAGTCCAGTCCAATCCAATACTGTATAGTCCAGTCCAATCCAGTCCATTCTATCTTGGTCCGTCCCAGTCCAATTCAGTGTGATTGTAGTCCGGTCAGAAGATTATGATTGCTTAGATAAGTCAAAAACATCCTGAGATTAATCCCTGATGAATTGAAATCTCATTGATTTAGATAAAACTTGGAGATAATTCTCGAAATCTGGTACTATTAATCTGTTTAGTCAAAGATAATTACTGAATTAGGGACAAATAATGTCTTGAAGTTCGAAAGAAAAATCTTAAAATATTAAGGGATGAACCGACTGGTATTCGTTAAATCGCCCGATTAGTTGACTTTTGTTCAATCTACAATTTTTTATCACATATTTGACTCTATCAGTGATCTCAAACTCAAAAGTTATCTTTAAAACTTCGGTTAGCCACAACACTCTACAAAAAAAGGCTTTTTTGTTACAGTTTTAAGAAGGCTAGTCTCTCTAGAACTTTTGTACCATTTATTCCTCGAAGTGGTGCATCATTTCTAAAGAGAATTTCAATGTTTTGACATAATCTCTACATATTGGTGATCTACATTGCATCGTCGATTCGTCTCAAGATGGTTCTAAGTTCTCTAAGCCATTATTGTCTATATGTAATTTCATAGTGCTTTTTATTCTAGAGATGTCTAGAATATTTCCCCAACCCGCGACCAAACTTTGGTCAGTAATATAATATTTATAAAAAGAATATTTCAAATTCATTTTCCTATGTTCATGTCGAAGACCCGAAGTTTAGGTTGCATCTTGTAGGGTCCGGTCGAACTACGATTTTTTATCCTAGTTTGTCCGATTGAGTATGTAAGCCGTCTGACCCCAGATGTCGAATTCAAACCAAATATTGGGAGCAGTTAAAAGTTATTTTATGTATATTTATGTGTTATGTGTTAAAAGGCCAAAAGTCAATAGAAAAAAAGTTGAGAACGGTACAGTATGGCGGTACCTAACACCTTCCCGTTGTATAACTTAATCCCCGAATCCATCATTTTCTGTTTCTAATAGATTAGAAGCCTAGTTGGGCTATTTAGAGTCTTTTTATGATTTTTTTTTCATACTTTTTCTTATATCATAAAATAAGATGGCAACTTCGAGTTTCTTTTTAAACCTTTAGCGTGTCCAAAAAGAATTTTTTTTTAGGCGGTTCACTATAGTGGCGTTTTTGTTGGGGACTGAAATAAGAGGAGTAGACTTGAAACGTGTTATTACTTTTTGGCCCTTTGTGTTTTCCTTTGATTTGTATAACATGCGCAATATGTTATAACTGTGGTAATTGTGCTTTTATTTTTATTTTTGCGACTCACACATGCACGCGATTGTTCCAAACCCACACATTCGAAGGCAACGGTTGAAACCCCCGGACTTTCTAGTTATCGAGGCAAGTTTGACTATATTCTCACCTCCAAGGCCTAGTATCGAGAGTCTTCCGGTATCTTGGTATATTAAATGACATATGTACATGTATCAGTGATCACTCATCATTAACTACCAGAGTTATGGGTGGAGGTATATCGTACAGGTCAAGCCGATAGAGTAACCTTACACCCAGACTTAAGAAGCAAACCACATACCCTAACTATTTCTGTGGTCTATCCTTTTTAGGGAGAATACTTGTCGGGTTTATGGCATATTAGTTAGGAAACTGGCCAATATGCTATAAACCAACCCGTATTCTCACTAAAAGGGGGATCACAACAGATAGAGATTTTGACCAACTGGCCAGTTCATAAAAAGGATAACCAGATGGTTAGTTAGTAAGTGTTCTTATTGGAGATACAAGCCAACCAATTTATACCTCATACTTTTACCCAAAAACACTTCACTGAGTTACAGGACTGTTAACCCACAAAGTTAACCGGATGATTAATCAGTACTCAACCCTTTTCCCAACACTTTTTTTCAAAATCCAAAACAAGCCACTGGATATCTGGAGAATTAACACTAACCCCTTTTCAAATATTTTTTCCAAAGACCCAAAAATACCCGACTGAGTAACTAGAAGATTTACCCGAGAAGTTAACCGGATTGTTAGTCAGTAACCCTCTCTCAGACACTTTTCAAATAACTCACTGAGTAACCAACTGGTTTACTCAGAAGGATAACCGAACGTTTAGTCAGGATTCTATTTCCTTGAATAAATCGGCTAGTTTCATATATGTCTTGCGCAATCAAATTTTTGTTTTCTATCCTCTATACAGTTAAGGGTAGAAAGTACGGTAGTGGGATTCATCCGAAAACTCACAAGAACCCAATGGCGAAAGAGTTTCCTCAAGTCAGTGATTTGGTCCGCATCCTTAGTGAGTTACAAACACATCTTTAGAACAACTTTAGCAGCTCAACATGCAAAGACAATTTTAGATATATAATTCTTCATGAAGAAAGAGAAAGATGATCATGAGGAAGAGCCACGTAAGGTGGAAAGTACGGAGAATAAGAAGAAAGCTGAGTTTGATTGGCATTACGAGTCAGATGACAATAAGGGAAAAGCCGCCACTCCGAAATAGAAAGAAAATTTAGTCGTGCTTGAGTCCCAGGTTGCTAGGATGCTAAGAGTAGACAACCCCATGGACCTCAGTGCCCTCACTTTCAAACCTCGAAGACCGGCTGTCACCCAAGTTCAAGATGTTCGACATAGATAAGTTCGATGGTACAACTGATCCTACGATTCACGTTAAGATGTACCTGGGAGCGTTCACCCCTTGTGGAGTCCACTAAAACCAATTGGTCTAGCTCTTTCACTTTACTCTTACATGAGTCGCCTCTAGATGGTTCCTCACCTTGATGAGGCCCAAGTATGAACATGGGAACATGTAATAGGAGAGTTTGTGAACCAATATCAGTGCAATGCATATATCGATATCACTAGAAAATATTTGAAGACCATTAAACAAGAGCCAAGTGAGTCTGTGTCAACGTTTATAATGAGATGGACGGATAAAGCTACTCCAATGGTTAAGCGCCCCTCGGTGGAAGAACAAGTTAATATAGTAAGGAAAAATCTGTTGCAGGTGTATCAAGAGTACATCCTTGGACATTATCACACATATTTCAAGGCTTTGATGGAATCCTTGGTGCAAATTGGAGATGCTATCAACAAAGGAACCATATCTCAAGAAACAAAACATGAAGGTTATCAAGCCGGTATTAGGAATTCCACTATCCAGCCTAAACTTGCTAGCACCAATAGTGTTAACAATGTCCGAGTGTAGCAACTTGTGTCATGGGAAGCCAGTGCTGAACCCCGGTAAAACTTTACCCCCTTGAATGCTTACTTACCTAAGGTGTTTGAGTACTGCAAAGGGGAAAGATCTTCAAGTTACCCCTTATTCCTACACCGACAGTTATACTCAAAGTACGATATTCAAGCATTTTGTGCGTACCATCAAAGAAAAGGCCATTCTACGGATAGATGTGTCACCATGAGACATGTTATCCAAGACCTTATCGACAAGGGTGAAGTGTTCCCTCTAGCTAACTTAAATGTGGGAAAAGAGTCATTTCCCGCTCATATAGGCTTACTATGGTTGATGATGTTTTGCGAGTATTAGATCCTTCCGCACTCATAACGCCAGTAGGTCAATATTTGGATGTTTTGTCTACTTGTGTTCAATTCCCCTTGTCAGAACTTTGCAATGTGATCTCTTAGGAAAAAGAACTAATGGAAGGTGAAGCTTACACTGTAGATGAAGATGACTATGACGAAGATACATGATTTTGTTTTCAGACCCAACACCACTGTGTTGCATTTCGCTAATCTCTGGCCGAGCTTACCAGGTAACCAATCAGCTAGTTTTCTCAGACATCATTCTCTTGAGACCAGCCAGATGATGAAGTACTCCAACAACTGAAGAAAACTCAAGCCAATATTTCTATTCAAAAATTGTTTTTCACCTCATACTCCCACATGTAGGCTCTGATCTAATTGCTTAGCAAAGCCCAAGTCCCTATTGAACCCAACTTGTGGGGCTGTCTCATGTACTCGGGGCCATTCATTATGGAAAATGTTCTTACATTTTCTGAAGTCAATCTACCAAAGACGGGACCAAGCCATAATGACCCACCCTTCATCACTATGTTATCGATAAGAAGATACCTCTATCCTCATTGATAATGGTTTTGCCCTCATTGTTTGCCCTTTGCGTACTAATCACGCTCATGGTATTGACCCGTCAGAGTTCACCCCATCCAAACATGTACTAAGATTCTATGACAGCACTAAGTGACATGTCATTAGTACGATTCAGCTTTCCATGTCTGTCGAAATAGCTAATTTTAAAGTTGAATTCCAGGTGCTAGATATTCACACCACCTTCAACCTCTTGCATGAAGGCCATGGATTCATTTAGTTGAAGCGATACCCTTTGCACTGCACCAAAAAGTCAAATTCATGCTTGACAAAGTTGTTTTCATGATTATGGGAGATTCTTAGCTACTGCAGCTATGACAAGTAAAAGATGAGAAGGATAGTGTCACGACCTCACACGATTCGTTGGACTTACTTCTTAGTGGGTTGAAAATTTATGGTCCAGTGAAATGCTTGGAGTTTGAAGAATTTTTCGAAGGTGAGAATTTTCCTCAATTTTGTGCCTCAGATTAACACTTTAATGCGAAAGCTCTATTATCTTCTGGGAAAAGGGTTAGGCCACAACTACCAAGGGTTTCCTAGCTTCCCTGTTTTAGAGAAGAAGAAATATTATTCTGGTTTGGGATATAGGCCTCTAAAGAAGGAAAGGAAAGAAGCCCACGTGAAAATTGCTCGCCTCGAAGAAAATCTGAGAAAAAGAATAGTTCGTGGATTCTCCAAAGGACTACCAATCTGATGGCGCCAAGCAAGGACAGTGCTTCTTATTGGATAGATTTCACGGAGTGATTGCATGCTTCGATGATATGCACATCCTTGTACTTATCTGTGAGATGGACAACCCGACTCTTGATCTTACAAGCCTGATCACCTTGAACCAAGGGAGATTGAAGATTGAGTATGGACTGCTAGCTGTGAGGGAAATCATCAAGAACAATTCTGATGCCAAGTTCAAATCCGAGCCGCATTTGCTAGATGCTTTTGTTTCTCTTGTAAATCTAAACTTGTTGCTTATTATCTTTTCCCTGACTTTTTGATTGATGATATATTGGTACAATTATGATTACTCCTTGGTTGCTGATATAGGTTATGTTGAATTAATCTACATGGTTAATAATGAATCACAACTAATGGACAAACAAGAGAAAAAGTATTTAAAAGAAATGATGAAAGAAGTGAAAAATCGAGATTCAAATTGAGTCAAGCCAGTGGCAGAAGATACTGTCATAGTCAACATAGGCAAGCCTGGAGATAAAACACAAATCAAAATAGGATCTAGCCTAAATGAAGCGAAAATGGAAAGAATGACCGCACTCCTAAAAGATTTTATTGATGTCTTTTCTTGGTCATGTAGCGACAACCCTGGTATTGATCCTTTGATCGTTGAACATCACTTACCCACATTTCCAGAAGTTAGACCAGTCAAGCGAAAACTCTGTAAGTTGAGGCCTGAATAGTCCGTCAAGGTCAAAGACAAGATCATGAAACTACTCCACACACGGTTCATACAAGTTATGGAATACCCTACTTGGTTAGCAAATATATATATAGTGCTTGTTCCTAAGCCCACGCGGCCAAGTCTGAATGTGTGTTGATTATAGTATCTCCCAAGGATGGCTTTTCTCTTCCTACCATCAATTTGATCAAAGACAATACTGATGATCATGAGCTGGTTCCTTTTTGGTCTATTCCATGGGGTATAACCAGATAAAAAAGGTTTTCGAAGACTAAGAAAATACAACCTTCACTATCCCTTGGGGCACCTTTTGTTATACAGTGATCCTTTCTGGTTGAAAAATGCCGGGGCTACTTACTAGAGAGGCGCTACTACCCTTTTTCATCACATGAACGATAAAGAGGTAGAGGTCCATGTAGACGATATGATCATTAAGTCCATGAAGCAACATGATCCTTGTACAATTTTGAGAAAATATTACAAAAGATTAAGCCGATACAATGTGAGGCTTAACCCCCAGAATTGTCTATTCAGAGTTACGATTCGTAAAAATGTTAGGGTTCATGGTCATTAAGCAGACATTGAAGTAAATCAGTTAAGATCAAACCCATAATGGAAATGCCCCCGCCAAAGAATGACAAAGAGATCCATGGGTTGTTCGGGGAGGATCGAATATGTTAGTCGCATCATATAATGTTAGCAAGAAGTAGTCCTAAGGAAAAACAAACTATTTTGCTTTAGAGAAGAATTGTGCGTCGCTGGTACGGGTAACGCAAAAGCTGCGACTCAACATGTGGCTTATCCTATCAATTTTTTGTCCAGGATGGACCCTATAAAGTACATGTCTGAGAAACCAGTCTTATCCAATTGCACGACTAAATGGCTCCTGCTACTTTTCGAATTTAATATTACATGTCACTTGGAAGTTGATAAAAGAAAAAAAGGTAGCAGACATGCTAGCAGTTTGTCTTTCGGAAGATTCCAGGGAACGGGAAGCGAAGTTTTCAGATGAGATGTTTGTGTCATGGAGGCAGAAGCAAGATGTCAATTGTATTTTGATGGAGCTGCGAACAGCAAATGATTTGGGGTAGGAATATTCTGATCTCACCGGATGGAGCACATACCCCTATAGCCATCAAACTAACAGTTGACAGTACCAACAATACCACTATAGCCATCAAACTAACAGTTGGCAGTACCAACAATACCGCTGAATATTAAGCATGCATCATCGGCTTGGAGATAGCCTTAAGCCTAGGTGTGAAAAAGTTATGTTATACGGGGATTCAGCCTTAATTGTCCATCATATACTAGGAATATGGAAAATCCGATATCAACGAATCGAGGTGATTGTTAGTACTCATAATGGTGAGCCCACTGATAATCAAGTATCTAGTGTTGTCCGTTACGAGTTGGAGGTTGAGACTTTTCTCTTATCAAGTATGAGACTATTTTGTAATGTTTTTAGTAATGGAAGCACATAGCACAACTTCACCTATATGAACTTAGACGTGGTGCCACTTCTTATGAAAGTTTGGGTTTACTTTCTAGAGAATTCATAAAACAGGATATAACACAAGGCCATAATACTGCTAAGTTGACTAAGAATTTCTCGTCGAATCAAGAAATTTGTATGTGTGCAACAGCTCCGAATTTATAATAAAGGGTAGCTAGTTTCTAGCTAAGGCCACTAGCAACTCTTATAGAAGCATGAGTTATTTGCACTAACGAGATGTTTAAATCGAAAGTTACCTCTTTCTATGCATATTAGTTTCTCTTTTGTCTTGTCTATAGTTGTTTTTAAACCTTTGTTGTTTTCAAACAAGTGGGGGATTGTTGGGTTTGTGAGTTTGTTTGAAAAATGTTGTCCCACATTACTTAGAAATTGGTTTTAAAAAGGTTTTAGAAGTGAAAATGTGTTCTTACAATATACTTGTCAGGAAGATTATAGTGTGCTAGTCTCCATGCTACCCACGTTCGGGTGCACGAGTTTTGGCGCGTTATTAGGTGCACTTAGCATGCTTGCCGCAATCAAAAAACGTGATTTATTTTTGAAAAACATTTTGTATTTTCAGGAAAAAAAAATAGTTTTACTGAAAATGAGTGACTTTTTCTAATTTAAATTTTGATTTATTTCAAATAAATTTATTTTTAACTACTTGAACTGTTTTCTTTCCCAAGAGTTGTCTCTCCATGATCTTCCAAAACACTTGCTTACAATCTCAAACTCTGTATAAAATTACTATAACAAAATGTACACGGCTTCAAAGAGAATTTCAAGTAAAATTATCAAATTTGCTATTTGCAGATTTTCAAAAAACTGTCGTATCGTAAAAGATTGTTTGTCGTTAATCCATCAGTAAACTCGATTTCGAGTGGAAACAAATAAAGCCTCGATTTCGAGTAGAAACAAATAAAGCCTTAAAAGACAACGATTACACGTCTCAGAGACTTTTTTTTCTAATTCCGATTCTATCAAATTTGCAACAGACCATGTCATGCGTGCTTTGGTATCTTCGTCTTTCCATCAAATTTCCAACAGACCATATCATGCTTGCTTTGGTATCTTCGTCTTTCCAGATGCTTGATTCGTTTGTGCATTTCCATTTTCTTCTTATATATATTGGTGGCTTGGTTCTTGAGGGTGTTGTAGGGTTGTAGTAACAGCTCTCGTGATCCTCTTGCGGTGGATGGGTCGCATGAGTAAAGTCCCTTTTCACCCATCGACGGCCTCTAACGTGGACAACGCAATTTAATTTCACATAGGCAGGGTGCCTCTGTGTGCGCTTTTGCATTTCAGAAGCTTGCACGTTGTCGATATCAACCACTTCGTCAGGTAAGTTACCCCGCATCACCACCTATTTCAGGTTCTATAGGGAGGCAGGGGGAGATGTTATGCAAGGATTCAACTCCCCTCAATCACCTCCCCACACAAAAGCTACAAAAAATTGGGGGCTACAGCTGTATACGATGTAAAGAGGCTGGCAACGGATACTCAAAACTTACTAATGACCATTGTTTCACTTCTCATCCAGTTTCCTTGGCCTTGCCGCCAAAACAGCAGTCAGTCATAGACATCTCAAAGCCTGTGGTCATAGTTCATGAACAAAAGGGGGGAAGCTTGTATACATCGAAATCCTCCCCAGCTTTACAATGGTCAATACAATTAGCTCATCACACTAAAAAGCCAAAGCTACTAAAAAGGGGAAGCCAATGAACTATTGAATCCCACATTAATCTAAGTTCAGCAGGAAAGTCAACACCTATATAGATGAAAGATCCTCATATATAGTCTTGATACCTGGCCTTTCCGACACGGACCTTATACATCGTAGCGCTATCCCAAGTACCTCCTTCAGTCCTCTTTCTGCAGCTGGAGTCCCCATTTCTGGCATTAAAGCAGCATCAAAACAATCTGGGCCACGACCTTCTGCCACCCTCAATCTCACCCAATCTGTCAAATCGATACCTCCATCTTCACCAGACACCACATCACCAGCACACTTTCCAGTTAGAAGTTCCAACAGAATCACTCCGAAGGCATAAACATCTGACTTGAAGGATGGCAGAGGCTTCCTGGAAGCAGCCAATTCTGGTGCACGATAACCTAGCACCCCCGCGTCAAGAATCTGTTCAATGGTTCCTGCTTGGGTCATGAGACGGTGGAGGCAGTAATCAGCAACACGTGCATTTAGATCTGGCCCATCTAACAGTATGTTGCTTGCTTTGAGGTTGCCGTGAGGAACAGCACGGTCAAAATGGAGATAATTCAGGCCACGTGCAACATCAACTGCTATTTTTAGCCTTTGGGTCCAGGATAGTGGCGGACCCTTTCTTCCAGGTCGATCTGCAGATGGAGATTAATCAGAATAGCAGAAGTCAGACAAACTGGAATAAAAAACTGAAGGATTTACAGAAAGTCAAGTGAAACTGCGTGGATGAATATGTATCTCTTTCTTCCTACACACAACTGTACATGAACATGTGATAAGTACCGATAGATGAAAACGAGTTATTTAAAAGTCCAAAGGAGTTTCATGGCAAACGGTGGAGATAATAATGGTTACTTTGACGAGGAAGTTTCCGCAAAGCATGGTTAAAACTTAAAACGCCCCGTTGTATGGTTAGAATCTCACAAGTTTCATGTGGGATCAGCTAGAAAGGTATTTCAAACCCCTTTTGGCTGATCCCTTTATTATAAAAGAGAAACGGGGTTAATAAACAATTGGGACCATTCTGTCCATCAGATTATTCTGTGGCGTATCTTTCAGGCTATAATTTTGTATAGGTAATAAAACTTATTAAGAGCAAAGTATGTAGCTGGAAATTTCAAAATGGATTCATGAACTATGATTCGAGTGAGATACAATAAAGACTAAGACAAAGTATAGTCAGTTATGTGTAATTTGATCTGGTATACAGAGAGCTCACAGGATATAAAAGTCAAAACCGAAATCAAGCAACCAGACAATAACGAGGTTCTCCCTCACGTCTGATGTAATAAGTACTCTCCATCATCACCACAATTTTCAGTGAATGGGTTGTACTCAGAAGATTTACTCACGATTTCTGGATATTCCCCTCAAAGTAGAATAAGCCTCTTGAAGTATGTGGACGTTTAGAATGCAGGTGGTTCCAAGCCTGGCAGCAAAAAGCTCAATGTACTACTTCAATCGACATCCAGGGACGGACATAACCCCCTACCTCCTTCCCTACCTCCCCCACTCCCCCACCCCAAGCAGCTAGTTCGTACTATATAGCTTCGCAAGTTCAAATTCATCATGCAGTATCTTAAAATTACCCCACCCTTCCACCTCTTCCTTTTTTCATACAGCATGAAAAAAAATATTCAAAAGAAAGAAAATATTAGGATGTTAATTAAATAATACAAAAAATAAGAGCAAATATATATTTATTCACTCCTCCAAGTTAGTTGCAGCAGCGAAGAGGAAGGGATGTTACCATAGAGAAAGCTTGCAAGACTGCCAGGAGATATGTAATCTGAAAGAATGAGCTTCTCATGCTGTGTTGGCCCCCAATAGTATCCTCGCAAACCAACCACATTTGGATGTCTGATATTTGCAAATTTTTTTGCCTCCTTAGCAAAATCTTTTCTCTGCTTTGCCACCCCTTCTCTCAACCACTTCACAGTCAAGAACACACCATTATCCAGTGTTGCCCTGTAAGAAGTTCCATGGCTGCTCCTCCCCAGTACTTCAGCTGGTGCCCTTGATAGTTCCTCAGGTGCAAAGGACATTGTATCATCAAGAAAGTATAGCTCACCAGCCAATCGATCTGGTGATCTAACATCCAGTCTAGAAAGGTTTTCCGCAGCATATGAATCTCCAGACTCTGGTGACCAAGAGAAATGGCTGTTCTTTGATGGAGAGAAACCAGTGATCGCCGCTAATTTCTCATCGGGACTAATTATCTCAGATGATGATCCCTTTTGTGAAGTCATAAGATCCTTAGCTGAAACTACCAAACCACCAGCACCCTCTCTTCTACCAAAACCAGAGGGATTCTGAGGGGCCTGACCGCGGGTGTTTTTATTTGTAATATGTTCTGGTAGTGGTCTCCTTGATATGCAGGTATAATAAATGAAGATGGCAAGCAGGATTACAATTAACACAGCAAGCACACATGCAACTATCACTACAGCTATGACGATTCTTCTGATTGGTTTCCTATTGGAATTCCTGGCTGGATGACCACGGCTTGATCCAGGAGGAGCATTTGGGAAATCTAATTTGGAATTCCCAGGGTAAAAAGAAGATAGTGGAAACTTTCTCAAATTCTCTGGGACAACACCAGAAAGATCATTGTATGATGCGTTAAAGCTTGCAAGACTGTTTGACAAGTTCTTTGGCAATGGACCGGTGAAATGATTCTGGGAGATATCTAATGAACTTAAAGAGCTGATGCCACTCATGGAGGTTGGCAGAGAACCTGAGAAATTGTTCCCAGCAAGACAGAGGGCTTGAAGTCTAATTAATGAAGCAAATCCATCAGGAAAATAGCCATCAAACCGGTTATAAGAAAGATCAAGAACACGCAGATTAGGTTCATCGGAGGAAGAAGAGAAATCAATACTTCCATTAAGTAGATTGCTCTCGAGATGAAGTTCTTGCAATGTTGGCAATGTTAGCAGAGGGATCAAGAAAGGTCCTTCTAACTGGTTGTAACTGAGATCAAGAATTGTAAGTTTAGGAAACTGTATAATAACTTTTGGGAGGGGACTAATTAGAGAATTATGTGAGACGTTCAGGTAGTTTAAACGCAAAAATTGTGCTGTTACTTCAGGAATGGACCCTGTCAAATGGTTTTGACTGAGATCAAGATACTCAATATTCCCCCATTTCAGCATTCTTGTTAAATTCCCTTCAAATTGGTTTTTTGACAGATCAAGTACTGCACAGGTCCCTGTCAGCAATGGAAGTTCACCGGAAAGCCTATTCGAGGAGAGGTTAAGGACGCGTAAAGTTGTTGACGTTATCATACTTATCCGCCCTGTAGAATGCAGTCAAATATGAGAAGAGTACCAAACAATATAATGCAGGATAAGTTATTCATTCTAGTGGGGAAAGCGATGAGTTCCTACAAGAACAAGTTACTATAACAAGTTACTATAACAAGAGTAAGAAAATAATGCTCGACCTTAATATAGAAAATATTCCCTCCCGTCCGAATATAGAGTCTTATCGACTTTTTGGCTAACTAAAACGATAGTATCAGAAAACTTACACTTCGATATAACAATTAGTAGTTTAATTCTAATGGACAAGTAAAACGAGGATAAAATTGATGTCAAAAATCAATATTTAAGCACTCAAATTCTAACCTAGGATTTAACAAAATATTGAAAGAGACTCAAATTCAGAGAGGAGATGGTACAGTGTTGGTTAACGTTACCGAAACTAATTACATGCCTTAAAAAACAAAATGTAAATCTATAGAACTTGGTCTTATAGTTGTATATGTACCTGTGAGGTTGTTGCCGCTCAAATCCAGTTCAGTTAAAACCAATGAATCTCCTTTCAAAAGGTCATTTGGAACAAATCCAGCAAATCTGTTGTTGCTGAGTTTGAGGACCTGAAGCTCATAAACGAAATCAAATCCAGGTAATTCTCCAGACAGTTGGTTGTAGCTCAAATCAAACACCTGTAAGCTCCCAAACACCTGCGGCTCACCCCCACTTACAAGTGACCCCGTAAGCTGGTTGTGGCTAAGATTTAAGTACTTAATAGTCAGGGAAACTCCGGGTAAAAATTTCTGCTGCTGAGACGTAGAGCTTACTAGCAAATTCTGGCTAAAATCAATATGAACAGCAGAAGTAAGCAGCAAAAACTCGGCATCTAGATCACCATCAAGCACATTGCCATGCAAGTCGAACATCTCAAGCTTTTGCATCAGCTCAAACCCTTTAGGGATTTCCTTTGTAAACCCGTTAAGTGATAGATTAAGGTAAACCAAATTAGCCAACTTTCTCAACGAGGATGGCAGTGTTCCAGAAAACGAGTTGCGACTCAAGTCCAGGGACTGGATTGAGCTAAGTCCTGAAATTGAATCTGGAACAGAACCGGAGAAGTTGTTACCAGCTAATGAGAGGTTCTGCAAACTCCCTACATTACCAAAATCCAGTGGTAAAGACGAGGAGAACAGATTGTCCGAGATATCCAGATACTCGAGACTTTTAAAGTCACCTAGATTGTTCGGAAACTTGCCAGTTATCGAATTGTTTGACATAGACAGCTTTATGAGCATCGTGAGATTCGAAAATAAACTTAAATCCACATCCGCAGACAAACCCAAGTCGTTGAGGACAACCCCAGCAACACTACCACCATTGCACACAATCCCATTCCAGGAGGAAGGACACCCATTGAAGTCAATAGATTCATCATTCCATGAATCAAGAACATAACCAGTTGGGTCATGCTTAATTCCCTTCTTAAATTCAAGTAGAGCCAGAATGTCCTGGGAAGGAAGCTGACCCATTACAGGTACAATGAGTAGGATTACCACCAAAACCCTAACCAGCTTCATACCCAAAAATCTGACTTTTACCGAAGTCAAGCTAACGCTTAATCTCAAGAAAAGACGGATTTTTCAAGCTCTCAATTGCATGTTTCGAAGAAGCCCAACCCAACCGGGGTAGAAACCACTTAAAAGCAAAATTAGACTACTCCCCAGTAATGGCTTCACAGAAGAAGAAAAATAAGCTAGGTCAAGAATTTCAAAGAAACCCAACTGGGTGCATTCAGCATCTAAACCTACAGTCCCAGCAACTGTTTCTTCAATTCCTCAAGTCCAAAGAACCCCCTTGGACAAACAAAAGCTGAGAACCAAGAATCATATAAAAGACGAGACAGAAATGCAAAGCAGTGCATCCATAAAGAACACTCTAGGGCAACAGATGCAGTATGCAAAGATCTAACGAAAGAGGAATCAGCAACTTCTTACCAATGTACGTCCGTGAAAACTGTCCCTTAGACAGATTCAAACTTTCAGAGCAAATAAAGCATCTTTTTCGAGGATTGAAACATCTAAACAATCAGAAACCACAGATTTGGCTAATAAATACGAAGTCTCAGAGCCGCAGACCATGAAGGTACAGCAAACCCATGAAAAAAGAAGGAAATGGGTCCTCAAATGTGCACTTAGCGGCATTAAATACACTGGACCCGGAAAAGTTTTGCACTTTACAAACCCTAATTTAGTTAGTCTCTAAAAACTCCCAAAAACCTCAGGTAATCTCACAGTACAAAATGGGTTATCCTTTTTGATGCTTTACATATAAAGGGAAAGGAGGAGAAGAAAACCCAAAAAGGGAATGCCTTTGTCTTTTCGTTAAACTCTCACTCTCGCTCTCACTCTCACTCTCAAATGACGTGGTAGCCTTTTGTTTGGATGGATGGAGTTGGGACTTGGGAGCCAATAAAACTCCTGATTTATTAATTTAACCACAAACACTGATTAAAACCACCTTAGTTAGACTTAGCCTTAGGGGTGGGGGAAACAGCGGGAAACCGGGTTTGTTTTAGTGTGATATCAGAAGATTTAGCCGCGAAAAGGGTCGGGTGGTGTGGTGAGAGAATCTTGTTTCGCATAGTGGACGTCAAATGATGTTGTTAAATACAGTTTGTAAGATTTCATTGTGGGGCCCTTTTTATCGGGAATCGAAGTGTCACAAGGGCATAGGGGGGGAGTCTTGCGTGGCCAGTGCCACACAGCACCGGGGCCCACCTGTTCCTCTTTGAATCGATAGGGGCTTCACCGAGGAGGTTAATTTATTTAATTTCTTCTTCTTTTGAAGGTGAAGTTTGTGCGGCCATAACTTTTCTTCAACCTTACTTTATGCCACCAGAGAGAGAAAAGGGTAACTATAACCACTTTTTTATTCAAATAATGCAATTTTATCTTTTAATATTTCATTAGTTAGTGGTCTTTATTCTTATTAAGGCTTTTAGTGGTCAATAATAAGCTTAATTTAACTAATTGAGTCCACTCATATTAGAATCCAATTCAATCCGATCTATAGTACAGCTCAGTTGGTTAAATCAGTCCAGTAAATTGGTCTAGTTAGTTGAGTTTAACCTAGGTCAAAGTAGATAGATTATGGCTTGATTTAGAGTTGATTTATAACACCCCGAACCTCAATATTTTTAACCGATTAATTTAAATTGTTTGGCAACGATTTTTATACTCAGCATTGATATATTTTAACAACTGTTTCCAACCTATGCTGGTCGCACCCAAAGGCCCAGTGGGGTCCCATTTTCCATGACACATCCGCACAAGCAACAGTCATATTCAACGCTCACAACCGGTCAATGTAACATCCCGGAATTTCGGAGCTTTAACACCCGGACTTTTCCGGAGCGTTATCACCCCGAACTCCCTGAGTGTTTAAAACAATCAATACTTAATAGCATAAAAACCTCCATTTCAAATATCTAACTATGAAAACCTATGTCAGAGCATCTAATCATTACAATTTCCTCAAATCAATTTAAATCTAACCAACAAACTAGAGAAGTTTACCCGCGCAGGGGTTTTAACAATCAATACTAAAATTAAATTCACTTTCTTACGCTCGCTCGGCTCTAATCCATATTCAGGTAACCTATTGCTGGCTGTTACCTGCGGAAATGAAGTCAAAGGGGAGTGAGCTTTTGAGAGCCCAGTAAGGTCGCACAAAGATTTAAAAATAAGAAAACGATACGGACGATTTGACATTTAAACCAATAGAAAATTTTGAAAGCGGAGAAACAGAGCGGTTCAAACAATCTTCGATAAACAATCAAACGATAATTTTAAAAAGGGTTTTCAAAGAAAACCACAGCATTTCAATATAAACAACACGGGGCTGAGTATCAACTCAGTTCCCTTAAATCGATAACCATTTTTAAAACACTTAAAGTGCAATAAACATAAATAGGAAACGTTGAACATGAGCAGTACAGAAGCAAAGCCACCCCGGCAGTGCTCGATACGCTTACATATGCATATGTACACTGACTAGTCCATCTAGGTACTAGTTAAACCCATCCAACAGACCATCCTTATAACGCCAACAATACAGACCATCCTTATGACTCCCAAGTTACTAACTCATGTCAACATTGAGAAGCAGTAAATGCATTTGAAAATATTTAAAGGAATTTAAACACAATTCAAAACATTTTACAATGATTGAATTAAGTAACGAATTCCAAACGATCGCTATTAGGCTCAAATTTGGGTTTCATGGACGGTTTCAAAACATCTTTTATATCAAACATAAAATCAAATCAATGTAGTTCATAAAGCTTTCATAATTAAACATTTGAAAACAGAACGAAGAAGTAGGGTCCAGAGAGAAAATCCTTACATCGGTCCAAGCTAAGCGATGCTATCAATCCTCGATCAATATTTTCTGAATAAACCTAGATTGGCAATTTACTTGTTAGAACATTATTTATGTAAAATACACTATAAACCCTAATATCAACTACCCACTGCGTACCCCACTCTCTCCGAAATCGCGCACTCAAAACGGTTCCTGCACACGGCCAACCTAACCGAAAATCCTATACACTCCTTAACGTGTAATGACACTCTAAAATTCATAATAAATTTCACTAAAATATTTTTATAGCTTAAAATATTAATAAAAGTCAAAATATGAATTTTCTGAAGTTTTTGAATTTTTTCGAATTAAAATAATTTCTTTAAATACAATAAAATCCAATAATAGCCATAATTACTTCCAGCTGCAAAAAAGTCCCATAATTTTTATAAGAACTTTAAAATATATATAAAAATTATAGAAATTTAAATCAGAATTTAAAAGACATCAAAACTATTTCTTTATTTTTCGTTTTGCTTCATTCAATGCGATACTGAAAATGATAACAAATTGATTCCAAAAATCATCAAATTTATACTGGGTCTTTATTATACTATAAAAACATTACTATAATTTTTCCATGAACATTTTCAGGGTTTAAAGGCTTCAAAAGAATTTTCCAAATCTGAAATTACAGAAAATACTAAAAATTCATACGATCTCAGAAAATTATAAACTTTTGCCAATAATTCTAATATGGACTATCGTACTATACTGTAAAGTTTCACGCAATTATAATCACTGTACACTATCTCATGGATGCATCGTACTTAACGCTAATTCGATAACCACTAATTACGTACTCAAAACCCACTTCCTTTCTTCTCCCTAACACCTCTGTCCAAACCCAGAAGTTACTGTTCACGCAGCTTCATTTTCACTTCCTTCTCCTTTATTCGCCAATTTCTATCTCCTTTCCAAGCTACTGCCTTCACTCCCTTTTCCTTTCCAAACCATAACATTCTCAACACCCAAGTCAGTGAGGCAGTGGCTTGTTATCCAATACACATACTCAATGAACCAGCACAAAGTCCCTCCTTCTGCCTGCCTAGACCCACGACTCCATGAACCCACTACACACCTGCTACACACTACACACACATACAGTTCAAGCACTCCTTGCACCCGTGGCTTACCTTTGCTATCCATTACCCACATAGTCAGACAAATGCACACACAACACTTCCCAAACAACACAGCAATTACCTGTTGCTGCTTCCCCTTCCCCTTCTCCCTTTTCATGCACACACTATACACACACAAGCCCCATCACACGGCACACTACTGCACTTCTTCACTTGAACCAACAGTCCCCTTCACATATATAAACACACACACGGTCATGCTAACACAAACACATACATAAATACTCACCCACACACCTACACAGTTTGCACCAATTTCCTCAAAAGCTGCTGGGTTTCCTCCTCTTTTCATGTCCACGCCACCACAACATCCACTTCCTCGGCAGTTGCACACACACTCACACACCAACCACACTTTGCACCACTGAAAACAGCCCCTCTTTTGTTGTAGCTTACACCCGTACCCACAACAAATACTCTTACAACGCAAAACCCATTACAGTTCACTCTTTCCCTCTATCTCTTTTCCAATGAATTTAACTCGCACGCTCATCCAACATTAATTTCACGGCTGTCTTACCTCTCTTCTCACACTCACACTCACATGCACACACTAAACTCACTTCATGGCAACACCTTCCCACGGCAACCACCACCCAAACGAGCACCCTTTCATTCCCTTAAACGCATCCACAAAAGTACACGGTCACAGCCACATGGCTGTGATCTGCCTGAACCCCTTTTGTTACCCACGGTATCACAGTTTCCTCACGGCTATTCTCTCTCTCTCTTGCACCCACAAATCTCACACTAAACGCATGGTCTACACCCGTTCACAGCTACCCATTACACTCAAGCATAACCTGCCGTAACCCACATACCCCATCGCAAAGATAATTTGATTCGGAGAGAAGTAAAGATCTTACCTGAGGTTTCGCCGGACTCCTTCTTCTTCACGTTCTCTCTCTGCATCTCTCTCTTTCTCTGTGCTGATCCTTTCTCTATATCTCTCGGTATCTCTCCACCTCACTTGATCGAAAAATCAGAGAACCGGATGTGGGGAAGGGAACGGCTGATGTATAGTATGCGATTATATATATATGTAAAACCCTGAAAAGACAATTAGCAAAAAAAAAGAACCTCTAAAGTTTCGTTAGTTATTAAAAGATGCACCCACAACTTTTTATTATTACAAAATAGTCCAAAATAAATTATTTACTATAGTTTAGGTGCTCGAACAATTTTAATGGTTTGGTTAGATAACCCGCTATACTAAGTGTCGCTAAAAGTCATTAAATAAAATATCAACGCTCACTAAAAGATAATTCGTTGCTAATAAAAAAATATTCGCATCTAAAATTTCTAATTAAATCCGATAAAGTGTCGGGTGTTACAGTCAAAGCATGCACGCTCAAGTCACGTGCACTTCTCACTTTCGTTACGTGACTTCGTCACGAAGAAACTCATCCTTGCGCGACTACTCATCACGCTCCGACCATCGCACATTGGCGCACCTTGGCGCTTGCCGAAGGAGCTTGGCTTTGGCCTCCCTCTTGGGGTCGGCCTCGGCCTTGGCCTTGGCCTCCCCCTTGGGGTCGGCCTCGGCCTTGGCCTCCCCCTTGGGGTCGGCCTCGGCCTTGGCCTCCCCCTTGGGGTCAGCCTCAGCCTCCCCTTGACGTTGGCCCTGGCCTTCCCCCAAGGGTTGGCCTTTGGCCTCCATCCTTAGCACATTCACTACTCTTCAAGAGGCCTTACATCGTCCGTGACCCTCGTTGTCCGTCACCCGGACACAACTCCGCGACCCCGTCGCCCGGACACAACTCCGCGACCCCCGTCGCCCGGACACAACTCAGCGACCCCATTGCCCGGACACAACTCCGCGACCCCCGTCGCCGGCATCCGGGCACCGCACTTCAACACTTCGCCGCGCCCGTGCGTCGCGCCGCTGATACAGTCGTGCCCCCAGGCTCTCTGTCACACTACCGTGCCCCTGGCACCATACGCACTATGTCGCGCCCATGCGCCACCATTGACACAAACGTGCCCCCCCTCACCTTACGCACTTCATCGCGCCCATGCGCCACAATCATGTTACATGCCCCCGGGCACCACACTCATTCATCATACTATGTGCACATTGCCTTGGTCATGGAACATGCTTCAACCCACTCTCCGGAGTGTACATCATCCTGCGGGGATAGGCGACTCCTCCGGGACACTATCTCCGCCAGGGAGCTCTTCAACTCCTCTTCCGCCAGGTAGACGGCTCCTCCGGGATGCTACCTCGGCCAGTCGGGTAGACGGCTCCTTCGGAATGCTACCTTGACATGCTCCGAGTGCTTAGGCACAAGGACTCACCCGCGGGGATAGGCGACTCCTCCGGGACACTATCTCTGCCAGGGAGCTCTTCAACTCCCCTTCCGCCAAGTAGACGGCTCCTCCGGGATGCTACCTCGTCCAGTCGGGTAGACGGCTCCTCCGGGATGCTACCTTGACTCGCTCGGAGTGCTCCGGCACAAGGACTCACCCGCGGGGATAGGCGACTCCTGCGGGACACTATCTCTGCCAGGGAGCTCTTCAACTCCCCTTTCGCCAGGTAGACGACTCCTCTGGGATGCTACTTTGACTCGCTCCAAGTGCTCCGGCATAAGGACTCACCCGCGGGGATAGGCGACTCCTCCGGGACACTATCTTTGCCATGGAGCTCTAAGTGCTCCAGCACGAAGACTCCCCTTATGCCAGGTAGACGGCTCCTCCGGGATGCTACCTTGGCCAGCCAGGTAGACGGCTCCTCTGGGATGCTACTTCGGTCTGCGGAATAGGCGACTCCTCCGGGACACTATCTCCGCCAGGGTGCCTGCGTGACTGGCCTACGTGCTCCGGCACTGGGGGCTTGCGTCGGCATCCTTAGGGACTATGACCCCCGGGTCATTCTGAGACGGGAGCAGGTCTTCGGAGGGCATCGCGCCTAGTTCACCTAGCAGTTGGGCGTCGGGTCTTCCCCACCGCTGCCAAGCCTGTGGGACTCTGCAAGGGCTTGGATTGGAGGCTAGATCAAGGGGATTCTCTAGCCACACCGACGTTGTGGGAGCCAGTCTTTCCAGACAGATAGAGTGACGCTGTGAGGAGCAGGCCGGGTGAATATGCGATCCGACAGTCCGTGGAGCACCGGCACCCGTGGACCCCCCGGTGACGTGTCACTCCCGGGGAGCGCCACGTGTCGGTTAATGACATCATTATCTCAATCTCTATAAATAGAGGTCTTGAGAATTCATTTGGAGGACTTCTTCTTCACTCTAGAATCCTAGAGAGAGAAACATACAGGACCTTGACTCTGGACTTAAGCATCGGACGGTGACTGTCATCGTGTATTCATCCCGCGCCATCGCCCTCGCAGCACTGCCACCCTCACGCTCTGTCTGGGAAGCCCTTGGTCTCTACCCTTGTTCCACCCTTGCTGTGTCTCACATCAACATACTTAGAAGCTGACGCGGACTGCAGCCTTTGTGGCACCTCCACATAGGTACGAACTCACTTTCATTGGCATCAATAACTTTTAGCGACAACTTTTGCAAACGGGATAAAATAAGCAAGTAATATGTTAGAGGGATTACTTTAAATTTTAAATTTTAGAATGAACTAATGGATAAATAAAAGATTACAACAAATCAAATTTTATTTTAAAAATAATGTCAACTCTTTAAATCTAAAAAAAGGGAACAAAGGAAATGAAAGTGGATAGAATTAAGCTTACCTTAAATGGCTTTTCGGTTACCATAGAGAAAGAGTAGATTTGTTCTTTCAGTTACAGAAGGGGAGGGGGGAGGGAGAGAGAGAGATTTTAGAGAAAAATTATGTGGATGTGCTCGTGAGAAAGGGAGAGATAACGATCTGCCGACAAGGTTCGGGCAAGACCATTCGATAATTTGATAAGCATTTTCCAGTGTTACAATCTCAGTTTTTTTATTATACGTGTTTAGAACTGTGTAAGTGAGTGAGAGAGAGAGAAAGAAAGAGAGAGAGAGAGAGAGAGATGTGTGTAATTGTGTGAATGTGAGTGTGGTAGAAGAAGCAGCCGTGAAGGGGCCGCAAGGTTTAAAGAGAGAAAGAGCAGCCATGAGGGACTGCAGTTGGCGTGCTTGTACTGTGGAGACCTTGTGGCTTGAAGATGCCGGAACTTCGAGAGTTGGACGATGCACATTCCCTTCGAGCTGCGGATCGCTTCGATCCGGCCTTAGGAGGACCCCCCTTCAGCTGTTGTTAGAGCTCTGATGAAAATCGCGGCAGTACTGTAAACTGCCATCTAAAGCGGCCAATGGCTCTCTCCCCTGTCTCGGTGGGAGCTAGGGATCTGGTGCAATAAATTGCATCTTCCCGTCTCTGGCTACCCCTTAATTTGGTAACCCCAAATACGGGCAGCCCTTATATTTACCGCACTTTCCTTCAAGGCCATGTGGGCCATTTTTCAAGACCATCCGTTTGGATGCGCTATCTTAGTTGTTCCAGGGATACCCGTTTGTGTATCGCCTTAGGTTGTAATGGGTAACATGTTTTAATTAAATTTGCTTAGAAAAAAAGAAGAAAAAAAAAGGGCAGCCATGGTGGCTGCTATGGGTGCAGTAAATGTGTGAAAATGTGTATTTGTGTGAAAGCAACCATGACAAAAAGGGGGTATAGCCGTGAAAAATGTGTGATGTATGTGTGTGTGCATGTGAGTAATGGAAAGGGGGAAGGCCGCATAGGAACTTTGAGGTGAGTGTAGTGTGTGTGAGTGTGCATAGATGTGAGTGTTAGGCAAGAAGAGGAGCTACTGCCATAAGGCAGTAGCAGTGATGGTTTGTGTGAATTTTTGTGTGTGTAATGTGTTCATTGGGAGTGTCATGATGTGTGTGTTTTAACCCAACTGAATATGTGTTTTTGTGTGTCCGTGAGTGCATAAGTGTGTTTGTGTGTGTGGTTGAGTGCAAGGGTGTTGTGTGTATGTATGTTTATTTTTTTTATTTTTTGTGCAAAGGAAGAAAAAAATACAAAGAAACTAGTTGTGGGGCCTTTCAAAAGCAACCCCACTCATGTCTGCAATTATACACCTTCCCAATTCAGCTGGAGCTTCTGCAAGATGCATATAGAATTCTTTTTGGTTGGCTCCCAGGTTTGCAAGATAGTCAGCACATTTGTTGCCTTCCCTCAGAGTGTGTGTCAGCGTGCATCCCGTTTGCCGCATTATTTCACGACAATCTTCCACTAAGGCTCGCAATGGATGATTCGTGATTTCTTGTTCCTTGATCAACTCAAGTGCAGCAGTAGAATCTGATTCAAGTGTCGTTTGCCTCCAACCTCTTTCTTGAATTGTTGTCAATCCTCTGTAGATGCCCCAAACTTCAGCATTAAGGCTTAGATTGCTGCCAATGCTACCAAAGAAACCTTCTATCCAGTATCCTCTATCATCTCTGGCAATTCCTCCATAGCCACTCTGTCCCGGATTGCCCCTTGAAGCTCCATCCGTATTGATTTTTATAACTCCTGTCCCTGGGAATTTCCATTTGATTAGTCTACGTCTATTCAAAATAGAGGATGCTAAGGTTTTTAAAGGCATTCGAAACTTCCCTTGCCAGCTATTTGCTGAGAAAAACAGCTTCTTCAGTAGAGCAATCTTCATTATCAAAGGTCTTTCTATTCCTGCATTTCCAGTTAGTCCACATAATAGAAATAAAAAGGGTTTCCCATCTACCTTCATGGCCATTTGAGACATCAAGATCAATACCCTTCCAGAACCATTGAACCACATCTAAGTTATGAAGATCTTGTATCTGTCTATTATTTAGAAAGGTCATCCACACTTTACAGGCAAAAGTACAGCTCCAAAGAACATGTATGGTGGATTCCTCATAAAGGTTGCATCTGGGGCAAAGATTGGAATCAGTAAGACATCTAGTTTTCCTTAGGCTGTTAGTCAAGATTCTGTCATGTAAAACCAGCCATAGGAATCCAATAAGCTTTTGTGGTATTTGTAGATGCCATAATCTCTTCCACTTGGAAGGAGGTAATAAAGGTCTAATCTTAGGGGTTTCGGTCAAGAGGTTATAGAACGCTTTAGTAGAGAATTTACCATTACCTGAGGCACCCCAACTAGGTGTGTCCTGAAATTTGCTAAACACATGGATAGGACTATTACGGATTATATCAATCTCATCATTTTCCAGGGAGTTGCTGATGTCCTCAAGATACCAAGACGAATTACGAATTATGTTACTAACTCTGATTTCAGCATTTCCCCTAATAGTTTCCGCATTTAGAGGCTTAGGTCCACACCACCAATCTTCCCAAAGCGAGGTATTTTTACCGTCTCCAATCACCCATTTAGTTCCTTTGACTAACCAATCTTTAGATTTTAATATCCCTCTCCAGATGTGAGAAGTCCTTTTACCCTTTTTCCAGTCTCTAGGATTGCTGGGAATTTTATATTTGTGTCTCATGATCTCAACCCAAGGTTTATGAGACTTTTGAGTAATAGCCCAACCGAGCTTGGAAATCATAGTAAGATTGTTATTTTTGGTTTTTCTTATACCTAATCCACCTAGATACGTAGGTTTACAGACTTTGTCCCAATTAACTAGGTGAATTTTCTTGGAGTTATCAGTGTCCCCCCAGATAAAGTTCCTATTGATTTTATCCAGCGTAAGGCATGAAGCAACAGGAAAGATCATAGTTTGCATAGCATAGTTGGGAAGGGCAGCAGTGACAGCTTTCACAAGGGTAATTCTACCATTAAGCGATAAAAATTTCGTTTTCCAACCAGTAAGTCTCTTTTGCACTCTTTCAATTATGTGAGAGAAGTGGTTTTTGGACAACTTATCATGGATCAGAGGCATACCAAGATACTTCCCCAGGTTCTGGGTGAGAGGTATACCACACATGTAGCTAATTTCAAGCGCAACATGCCTGGGGGTGTTGGTAGACACAAAAATTTTTGATTTGTCATTATTAATATTCATGCCAGACTCATCACAGAACTTGGTGAGGGTTTCCATCATGTGTTTACAGTTTTTTTTGTCGGCTTTGGCGAATAAAATAAGGTCATCGGCATAGAAAAGGTGAGAAATAGTAGGTCCATGAGGCGAAGCTTTGAGACCAGTCCAAAGCTTATCCCTGGTTTTACTAAAGATTAGGTTCGCAAGTCTCTCCATGCATAACACAAAAATGTAAGGAGACAAAGGGTCTCCTTGTCTTATACCTCTCTCGGGGATAATGCTCTCAGTTTTTTCACCATTCCATATGAAACTCAAACTATTACCCCTAATGCAGTCCATAATAAGATCTATCAGATTTTGAGGAAATTTAAATTCCTGCAAGGTATTTTGGATGAATCCCCATTTAATTCTGTCGTAAGCCTTTTCAAGGTCTATTTTCCAAATCATCCCTCCTTGTTTTCCTTTTCTCAGAGATAAGGAGTGCATAATTTCCTGAGTAATACAGATATTGTCTAAAGTTTGCCTTCCGGGAAGGAAGCTACTTTGGAAGGGGCTGATTAACTCCTCAAGGAAAGGTCTGATTCTATTAACTATAATTTTGGTTATAATTTTGTAGTTAACATTAAATAGGCTTATGGGGCGAAATTGGTTTATTTTCTCCGGGAACTCAGTTTTGGGGATAAGGGTGATTAGGACATCTTTGTCCTCAGACGGCAACTTCTTGTCGTGAAAACAATTTTTGACATAAGAGCAAGTAGAATGGCCTATAATATCCCAGAATTTATGGTACAGGAGGGAAGGTATACCATCCGGTCCCGGAGCTTTGTTGGCCTTAATATTAAAGACAGCACTTTTGATTTCAGGATCTCTGATGTTCTCAGCCAGAGAGCATATTTGTTCAGGTGTGAACCCCACGTTATGCTGCCAGTCAAAATGATTAGGGCTGGGGTGGCTGTCCGTGTATATATTTTTAAAGTAAGACTTGATAGTGTTCTTCAGTTCATTCGGGTCATCAGTCCAAACTCCATTTTCATTTTTCAGCCCTTCAATCCTATTTCTTTTTCTTCTCTTAAGAGTAGTCAAGTGAAAGAACTTAGTGTTTTTTTCTCCGAGACTAATATTATCCTCCCTAGATTTTTGCTTCCAAAAAATCTCTTCTTGATTAAGGATAGAGTTAAACTCTCTTTTAAGTTCTCTATCAAGCTTGTCAAGATTAAAACTGAAGTGATTCAAGAGAGCCGATTGGATACCCGTAAGTCTAGCAATAATACGTCTTTTTCTACGGAAAAGATTGCCGAAAATTTTTCTGTTCCATTCAATGACCATAGGTTTAAAATTATTTTTTCCTATGTTTAGGGGCGTATCATTATGCCAAGCTTTTTCCACCACATTTCTAAACTCCTGGTGTTCGAACCACATGGCTTCCATGCAAAAAAGTTTATTCCTAACGTTAAAATTCTCAATACCAGCAAAGTTAAGAATCATAGGACAATGGTCAGAATACATACGAGGTAGGTAGGTGATAGTAGTGGCCTCCGGGAATTGAAGCCTCCAGTCAGCGGTTGCCAGCGCGCGGTCCAGCCTCTCCTTAGTGTTTGCTAGACCTTGCCTTCCATTATCCCAAGTAAGCTTGGGTCCTCGACATCCAATGTCCATCAGCCCACAGTCGTTGATCTTTTCGCATAAATGCAGACATCTCTGGAAATCACTGAAGGGAGTGAAGCTTTATCTCTCAATAGATCCCATATAGTCATTAAAATCTCCTGCAAGCATCCATGGAACCGGTACAGCTTCCGCAAAATCGGAGAGATTTTCCCAAAGTTCAGCTCTTTTGTTGATTTGGGGGTTACCGTAAACGGCAGAGAATATCCAGTTGTCGGAGTTATACTTCTTGACTTCGACATGCACCACCTGATTGTGAAGCTGAATGGGTGTCACCGTGACTTCCTTAGGGTTCCAAAGCACCCAAATTCCACCCGCTCGGCCATCCGGATCAACAATCACAAGGAGGTAAGCCCAAAATTATCAAAAAAAACGCCCATCGAGGTGAAGCAGACTTTGGTTTCCATCAGGGCAACCATCTGAGGTTTGAATTGTTGAGCCAGTTGCTTAAAATGCCTTCTAAATTTATTATTACCTATGCCTCTAGTGTTCCAGATAAGAAACGTCATGGAGCGAAAATGGTCACCGAAATCAGGAAAGAAAAAATGGGACTTATCCGTCAATAGCTCGTATGTACTCTTCTTCCCTATCGATGGGTGTGTTAGCAGTGATATCCGTACCTCTAGTGGGGCTTCGGCTTCTATCCACCTTCCTAGGGTAATATTCATCCGCACTTTCTCTGTTAGGCTCTACGTTTCCAACCACAGAGACAACTCTTCTCCTGTCCTTTCCACCCCGCGGTAATCGATCTTCCTGATCTGGACATGGGCCATCGGGATCTTGATTGGGATTAGAAGCACCGGGTGACTCATTTGATTTGGATAGGTAGGGAACATATTGGTCTTTTCGGGGAGCTGTTTGAGTATTCGAAGAGGCAGATGCCTGAAGCGTGGGGTTGTTCTTGCTAGCCTGTGGCGAAGATGAGAGGGGAGACTTTAGGGCATTTCTGGAGCTAAGGTTTTGGACTAGCTTAACGGATGAGATTTTGCCAGATGTTTCCTCAGGTAAGGTGTCAACTAACATGGGGATTGAAGGTTGTTTCTCACATTTATCTAAAAGGGTCGCATTGGTGTCATTATGGGCTGCCAAATTAATGGGCCCGTCTACCTGAATTCTTGTTGCTCTGGATTGGACCCGCTCCAAAGGTACTTGGTGTTCAGGTGATGACATTGAAGGTTGGGCTAGAGGTGTAAGGGCTGTGAATCTGTTGTTATTCGTAGATGAAGGCTTTGTCACATGAGTTGGGCTATCTTGGTGTCTTCTTGGGCCTGGGTTAGAGTTTTCCAAATATTTCTTTTGGCCTGCCTTCTGTGGTCTTCTTTTCACCACCATCCATTCACCGTAGCTTGGTTTCTGCTGTGTCAGCTCCTGATTTTCTGGGGTTATAGGGTTAGTGTTACCGTTATGCATTTACAGGTGTCCGTTACTCTCTGTCAGTTGATTACCTTGCCGGAAGTTGATCTTCGCCGATGTGCCGGACTTACTATCCGGTCGATGAGTACAGTTTTCACGCCGATGTCCTACTCGACCACAATCGAAGCAGATTATGGGTAGAAATTCGTATTCAACTTTGTATTCTTTCCCTGCCAGGATATATACCGGTATTAGAGGCTTGTTCAGATCAACTTCAATACAGACTCTGGCATATTTCCCCCGAATTGATGTGGCTGTGTTGAAGTCAACTTTAATAGGTCTACAAATCTTCATAGCAATTCTGCGTAGAACATTTTCACTATAGTATTCGATCGGGAGTTCTGGTAGTCTGATCCAAACTGCTGTTGTTGTAGCAACTGCTTCTGAAGGTTTGAAATTTGGCTCCCATCTTCGCACCATTAAGTAGTGACTCAGTATGATCCAAGGACCTCCATTGAGGGCATGTTTCGCATCAGATCTGGAATCAAATTTGATTAGATAGAAACCATCGTCAAGATCTATAATCTCAAAATCTCCATGGAGATCCCAGGTAGACTTCAGTCTTGTTGAGAGGGCTCGAAAACCAATATTTCTCCCTAGAAGTTTAACTATGAGGGAGTCTTTCCATTGAGCCCTGATTTGTTGAACCATGAGTTCTGGGAGTCTGATTTCAGGTATGCTCTGTTTTTGGTTGCCAGTTGATGTTTCTGCGTCGGTGTCTTCGATATCGTCTTCAATGTCATCTATAAAGTAGATCGCTTTTTCATCGTTTCTTTTGAAGACCGCATCTCTGTAGGACTTGGTTACAGGGGGTTCCGCTTTTTGGATTGGGACTGTATATGTTTCCCCATATTCCGACACTTCTTGCACCTTCTCTATGCCTCTGACTTTTCTATTTGTCTCCAACTGTTCTACCTCTGTAGTGGGGTAATCTACCATAACTTCTTCTCTCGTGACTGGTTCAGGCATTGAAGGTAGTTTGTCTAGTTCACGCTGTAGGTGAGCTTTCTTGTTTTTCTTAGCGTTTCTCTCTCCTCCATTAATGGTTGAACCATTAAAGTTTAGTGTAAGTGTATCATGAGTATCAGGCCTGGTTATCTTTGATGGCTTGCACACTTTCAGGTATTTAGAGTCATCTGCAGGTACGGTATCAGCGAGTTTGGAAGCATCCTCCTCCCAGATGGATCCTTCAGTGATAGAGTTGTCCCAAAATTTACCTGTTAAACACGGCGCAGGTGGAGGATCGGGTCTCGGGGGGGGGGATAACGGTGCAAACCTTCCGACAAGGAAGCCAGGTGAGATACATCTCCGACCATACTGGGGGGTTGGGTGGCAAGGATTAGGGGGATGGTCGGGACTATGTATGTTTATATCTAGTATGTATATGTGTGTAAGAATAGAGTGAAATGTGAGTGTGCATATGTAGAACAAGAAGAAGACCCACTACTGTGAAGTAGTAGTAGGTATGGGATGTGATGTTTGTATAATTGTTTGAGTGTGGGTGCTTTTGTGTGAGATGTTAGGGTATTTTGAGTGAATTAGATTGCGTGTAAAGGGGAGAAAAGGGGTGGAAGGAAGAAGAAGATGGTTAACAGCTGCTGGGTTTGTGTATTAAAGTGTTACACTATGCTTGCATAGTTGTACCGCGTGACTGTGGCATCTCGTACAATTGTCAAAAAATGATGAAATTTTATAGAAAGTTTCTTAGAGTAATATTAAAATTACTGGTAAATTTTTAGATTTTTTTGGAATCCTTTGATATTTTTAGTAATTTTCAAGTTCAGTTTTTCTAAAATCTGTTTTGAGTCTTTAAATTATAGATATGTTTTTATAATATAATTAAGTTTTTATAATATAATGAAGTTGGTGCAATAAAGTGTTACACTATGTTTTTATAATTTTCAAGTTCTTATTAAATTCTAGTAAAATTATAGATATGTTTTTATAATATAATGAAGTTTCAATTTCAGTTTCATAAATTTTGGAGTTGATTTGGTACTACTATACGTAACGCATTTGATTTCGCACAACAGATGATTTGAAAATAATTTTGGTGCTTTTTAAATTCTAATTTAAATTTTATTATTTTCTTTATATATTGTAAGGCTATTAGTAAAAATTGTGGGACTTTGATTTGAGTTAGAAATATGAATGGCTATATTTGGGTTTTTCTAATATTTAAAAAAATTATTTTTAATTTAAAAATATTCAAAAATTCATATTTTTAACTTGTAATGCTATTTTAAGCTATAAAAGCATTCTATAAGGATTTATTATGAAATTTGAGGTATCTTAATGCCTTATAGAGTGTGCGGGGTTTCGATTAGGTTGGCCCTCTGAGAGATCCGTTTCGTTTTGGTTTTTGTGTAAGAGTGTCGGAGTTAGCAACGTTTAAGAAATTAGCATTAAATTCATAGTTTATGAGACTAGAGTGTATTCCAATAATTATTTTGCCAATTTAGATTAATTCGAGATTTTTGAACGAGGTTGAATAGCAGCCAGCGCAGAGCTTGTATTGAGGTAAGGAATTTCTAGTGTAAACCTAATTCCTCATAATTGATTTCATGTACTTTATTCTTATTTGCTATCGCTATTTCTTGGACTCTATTACGTTTGAGATGAGCATGCGATTTTTGCCCTTAGACCTTGCTTTGAGTAGGGATGGCAATTAGATCCGTACCCGGCGGATCTCCGCCCCGCCCCGCCCCGCCCCGTTAGGAGCGGGTTATTTTAACTTTGACCGGATTAAGGGGCGGGTATAGTATTTTTTTTTTAAATCCGCAGCGGGTTAGGGGCGGGTATGGTATTCTGTCCAACCCGTCCCGGTATCCGACACGCCCCTAACCCGTACCCGCCCCGTTATACTTATCATATGCACTAACCAATCTTAGCCCATCCATCCATAAATATAAATAGTCACAAACCCTAAAAATTTCTAATCTTCTCTTCTCTCCTCTCTGCCGATCTGCCGCCCCACCTCCTTGACTCCTTCTCTTCTTCCTCTTCCTCGCACCGTCGGCGTCTGCCTTTGCCTCCGCGACCACCGTCTGCAACATAGTGTATGCTCACCATGGGATCGGGGTGAATGCAAGGTAGTTGCCTCCTTTCGTCAAAACAAACAAGCTTAAGGAATGGTTTGATTTCCCTTCAGCTTGCAGAGCTTTGTAGATTGGCATCGGCTATGGCTTTTACAGCTTAAGGAATGCTAGGTACATGTGTATTTATGGGGCCGAAGGAGTCAGCTCTGTGCAAGGACATGGAATCTTGGCCGGAGCTTCTTGTAGTTTTGAGATTTTGCTATATGATAGGAAACCATTGATTGCATTTTTTTTTCTTTTGACAAATACCCTATTGCATTTTACAAGGATAGTTTTTTGTCTTTTCTGCTTGCATTGTTCCTGATGTTGCTTTAGAGTTTTTGCTCCTGGTAGGTTAGGTTGCAATGGAATTCTTTTACCGGTGAAAATGTATATGTTGTACAATAGAGAACAACTAGAAGAAGATAGGGGCAAGAAATGCCAAAGTATAAACAGTACTGGGATCAACACCAAGGGCGGGGCGGATCGGGGCGGGGACGGTTTTTCTAAACTAACTTAGGATCGGTTATGGTATAATATTTTTTTGACTCGGTGACGGGGCGAGGCGGGTCGAGATTCTAGTGCTACCGGGGCGGGTACGAATTTTATGAGATCCGTATCCGACCCGCCCCATTGCCATCCTTAGCTTTGAGCCTTAGCCTTCATTAAAAAATCTTTATCAATGCTCATAATTCATTACTCATCGAGCATCGATTTACACATTGAAATGGAGATTATTGTACTATGTATATTGACATAAGTTAGTATATTGAGGAGTTCTAAGGATGGTCTGTAGATATAAGGATGGTCTGCTTTTGTAGGAGACGCTAGTACCTTAAGGGTATAGCTAGTGTACACATGTATATGTAATTATACTGTTATTGAACACTGGCTGTGTGGCTTTGCTAAGTGTTCCCCTGCACTGCTTGTGTGACTTTGCAAAATTTACTCATATTCAATATCATCTGCATCGTTTACAGAGTATCTAGAATCATTTTTACTGATATCTTATTAAAGGGTTGAGTTGAATCTCTACCCATATTGCCATCGAAATAAATCTATAAATCGTTTGTATTCTTCTACTGAATTTAAACGACCTTACTGAGCTTTTAAAAGCTCACGCTTTTCTGTTTCCTTCTACAGGTAATAACTATTGGTTGATTTCTTGAAACGGTTAGAGCCTGGTTATGGAGTTGGTGTAGATTTTTATTATTTTGTTTGCTTAAGCCCGGTGAGGGAATCATGTGTCTAAACTTACTTAATCGAGCACGTTAGTTTAGTCTTTTCATTTAAAAACAATTAATTGAGAGTTTGAGTTATAGTAGAAGCTCTGATATACATTAGGACTGTTGTATTGAATTGAGTTTATTGAATGATTAAGTATCGATTGAATGATTATCTAACGCTTTTGGAAATTCCAGGGTGTTACAGAGCTTAGGATTATTACTCTATAGACTTTAGAAGCGTATATTAGGAAGCTTACTTGATTGACGGGAGTATTAAGGAGGAAACCTAATAATCTTAGTTAGACGATAGGGTAGCTCAGATATATAAATTAGTATCGACGAAGGTATATTGATGACGTTGCATCTTCGTTGCTGTAGGATATGGTCGGAATACCTAACAATGTGCAACTTGGTATTGGAGGATCGATCGAAGACGACGAGTTCGATGAAGAATTCATCGAAGAGGATCCTGAAGAAGACCTTTAAGAAGATCCTGAAGAGGAAGAGCCAAAATAAGTGTCGACTGAGATTGAACTAGAAGGGCTTGTTGAGGATGAGTTTGGGGTCGAGCATATCGATCATGAGGACCTCGAACCGAATGAATTGAAGCAAAATTACTTCCAAGTAGTTAGTGAAAGAGATGAGCTGATATGTCAGATGGTATCCCTGGAGGTTGTTACCAGTCGAGCCAGGGAGGAAATGGAATCACTGAGAGTGCAATTGAAGATTATGAAGAGAAACTGTTTCTTTTCGGAGCAAAGGCAAGACGATTGTAATTATTACTTTGGAAATAAGATATGGAATTGTAGAACCATCTGGGTGAAAAGTATTTAGATTTCAAATATAAGCGAATGAAGAAATAGCAATATCAGTGATCATGTGACAGTATTTGTCATAAACATTAACTAAAAAGCCATATTTGGAACTGAGAAAATAATCTTTGTAACATTAAATTTTAATTATTACCACTAATAATGAAAACAAACTTATTGAAGCCATTACATAACTATGAATCTATTTCTTCTTTTGTCACAATAGTATAACTACATTTCTCAATATCCACCCCCTTCTCTCATTTATCACAAACAAAATCACAATGATATGGATAATGTACTTTATGACAATAAATAAAGAAAAATATATAAACAGTGATGTGAAATAGGAATGTGATAATTAATAAATCCATAAATTTCCTCAAACTTCATCCTTTATGAATTTTAAAAAAGAATGCCTAAATTTCATAGTTCTCTGAACCATCATCGCCGACACCAATCTCCCCACCATCTTCACCATCATCATTACACACACACACATCTCCTTAAACTTCATCATTTATAAATTTCAAAACCCAGATCACAAAGTTGGAAAAAAGAAACTTCACAATCCCGAGCTGAATGCATGCAGCATATGTAATGAAGCTTAATGACATAGACTTCAAGAACGTAAGGGGGGCCTCTTCTTCTTCAGTTGTAGTGACACTGGAGTGTAATAAAGGAATCCCCAGCCAAAATTTTAACATGGAAGACGTTCAATTGGACCTGTAATCCGGGGAGAAGCACACTGCCACTTCATCCTGTGAAAACGTCAGAGTTAAATACATAGGCACCCAAGTTCTAGCACCATGTGATTAACACTAAACATTTGTTATGAACGAAGAAATAGGAATCTGTGTCGCACATCTCATGCGCAATCTTTAATCTGCCACCATGTGCAATGGCAGAATCAGGATTTTACTCCAGGCAGTGCTAAAAATATATGGAAGTCACTAAAAAAAATTTATAAGTAAAATAGTATATTTCCTATACTTATATTTCCTATATATTCATTTTCTAAATTTCATAAATCCTGACTCTAAGAAGTCCATATTAATTTACCCATTCAAATAGTAATACCTTTGTGCCAACATCTGCCTATTACCGTTACCTGCGTACGTCAGTTTGCCCATCTTCAAGTGGCAAATGTTCTCATTTATCACTATCCTCATTCCTACTGCTCTTCTTGTTGCGCTTCATGCTGCATCTGTTATAGTCTTTAAGATACTCTGCTCTGGCTACTAATTATTTTGAGTATTAACTTTTTCGTAAGTCCTCAATTCTTCTCGATTCATGCATAACAGTTTTCAAATCCTTCTATTGTTTTCGTAGGGTTGAGACACTGTCCTTTGGAATACAGCAGCATTTGGTGCTTTTCACAGTGTCCAACAAATGGTTGTTGTGTGAATAGGAATGTGTTGCTTATGTTCCCAGGCTATGTCCTTCAAAATTGAGACAGTAATCTACATTTATCTAAAGAGTTAATCAAACTAATTGCAAACCAAATGTGCTCAGAGAACGAACAGCTAAACAACAAACGGGATATACTTTCCATCTCCTGTCCACAAAACTAGCATAAAGTATCTATTCTTTTTTCAGTTAAAATGGGTGCTTATGACTAATAGATCCAATGGGCACGAACCCTTCGAATTAAAAACCAATTTGACGGTTATAACCGTGATATCCAACTAGTTAAATGAACAGCCTACATGGATTTTGCTATCACACACAAAGTAACACTAACCATGCTAACATGCACAATGTGTTGTTAAATGCAATACAAAATGCTTTCCATTTCTCTCTTTTTAAACATTATTAATAAATATTTCAACAATCCCACACCATTTTGATAAGCTTCTTCGCCGTCAGTCAGTCGCCGGTCACTGTCGGCGAGTCCTCCCCGTCGCGGCATCGCGACATCGCCTGCACAACCGTCGTCCGTCGCCCGTCAGCTACACAGCTCGAGAAACGATCTGGCGTTTAGATCTGGTCACAGCTCGTGCTCGGGCACTCGGCCAGTGGCCGTTACCGTCGTCACAGCCAGAGTGCAATCACGGGAAAGGAGAGAAAGAGAGAGAGGTGAGGGACTGAAAGGGGATGAGGTCTCGGGGGACGGGGAGAGAGAATTGAGAGCTGTAATTCCCGATTTTTTTTTTCAAAAGTCCAGGGGGTGCACTAGCCCCGCCTAGTTCCCATGTGGGTCCGCCCATGACCATGTGATTAAGGAAGAAATATCAATCTGTGTGCGCATATCTCATGTGCAATCTTTAGATTTCAAACGGCATAGCCATATCGCGAACCCAAGATTTAGCAGAAACTACGACAATCTAAAACCTTTCACAGCCATCAATGCAAATCGTCGGACTTTAGAAGACGATGGCGGTTCTGAGAAGATCAGCGCCAACGGTGGTACCACTGTCGTAACCTGATCGCCGATGAAATAAACGTCTGATAATTTTCTGGGAATCTCTGGCACCTCCTCACCTACCCCAATCCTTATGAACAACCCGCCAATCCTCCATGCTAGAGCTCCGGTAACAATTTGCGTTGCCGCACAACCGAGAGGCCAGCAGATACTCCTGCTCGCCGCCTTACACGATTTTCGGTGGGGTCGATGGCCGACAACCGCCACTGCTGGTCTTTGCCGACGAGGGCCACCAACGGCCACCAATCAACCACCCATGTCCGTCCCCATCGATCGGCCACCCATGGCCGCCGGCCAGACAACCACAACTGCTGGTCACACGCCGAGGGCCGTCAACAGCCACCAATCAACGCCATCCATCTCTGGCCTCCATAGATCGGCCCACCCACGGCCGCCGTCAGAACAGTCCCGCCACCGGGCATCGACGCACGCCGTGGCACGATAGCCAGCGTCACCGGCCATCCATGACCCCTCAGTCTCGCCACTTACCGCCAATCGCGCAATCGCATAACCACGTTAAGGGAGAGGGGAAATGCATAGAAGGGGAAGGGGAAGGGAGAGAAGAAAATGGAAAAAATAGGTACTACATCAGTTCCAAAAAAAATGCAAGAAAGCCTAAGACAATATTACGGTAGAGTGTTCGGGAAAAAGAATTGTGCGATGAATGATACCGATTTCAATCTGCGATCCGATGATGGAGATGGAAAAATGGTGAATATGAGACGATGAGGGAGAAGGGCAATTACGTAAGTGTAGATAGTGGGAGACTTTTACGGTTTCAGGAGAGTGGGATATACAGTAGTATTTTACATTTTTGTGTTCTCATTATAAATAAATAGTATTGATGGAGTATATCAATAGAGAATATATATATCATATAATGGAGAAGATTTCGGATGTTTTCTTTTCCCATGCAATTCGTGGGGTCAAAAGGAGTTAAAGAGCCTTTGGGTTCCACAAACTATTAAAGAGCTCGTCCAGACAACAAAATATAGCAACTAGATTTCTCCAGAGGCTTCCTTAATTTTATCAGAGAATGGTGGGGGCAGGGGCGGACGCACGTTGGGGCAAGGGGGGGCTGAAGCCACCCCTAACTTCTGGGGAAAAAATAAAAATTTTTTTTTTTTTTGGGAATAGCGCTGACCCCGTTCCCGAGATCCCGTTCCCCGATACCCCGTTCGGCCGTTTCCCGAGAGAGGCACAACAATCGACTCTCTCTCTCTCTCACTCACGTCTCACCGGCGACCGGTCACCGGTGGACAGTGAGGAACCGGCGACAGATCTGAGATCCCACCCACGACAGATCTGAGATCTCACTCACGTCTCACCGCTTCACTCTCATTCGGGGCATCTTCTGTCCTTCAGCTTCAGACAGGAGCTTCGAGGCTCGAGCCTTCGATGACTAGGAGCTTCGAGCCTTCGACGTCCGCCCCTGTCGACGACGACGAGGAGTCACGACGGAGTGACGCCGTGAGCCCGTGACAACTGACAAGGACGACGACCTCCCGCAGCGCCGGCAGCGGCAGTCCCGCACAGCCGCACTCCCGCGAGCGGCGCCGGCGAGTCCCACGAGTCCGCGACCGCGCGACGCCCTTGAAGTTGAAGAAGCAGATCTGAGACTGAGTCTCAGTCCTCAGACCGTCAGACGCACGTTGCCGCGTTGGTCGTTGGGATTCGGGGCATCTTGATTCTTGCCATCTTGGACTTGGATCAGTTGGATCGTTTGGGCTTTGGGCTTCTTTTAAATTTGTGGTATGAATGTATGATTGGGCTTCTTTAAGTTGGATTGAATACTATCTATATGACTATATGTGGTTTTTATTTGGTATGTGGTATGTGGTTTTTATTTGGCTTAGGGAGGCTTATTATGTGGTTTTTATTTGAAAATATTTGTTGCTAATAACTTAACAACAAATAAAGCGTACACAAATAAAAAGAAGCGTAAAAATTTTTTTTTGTCAACCAAATAAAATTTTTGCCCCCCCTAAAAAATATTCCTGGTTCCGCCCCTGGGTGGGGGCAAGGATACTAATATAGTTGGAAAATAATTTCAATAATCACCTGCAAGGCAACACTTGCGTTACCTTGATTATATACTTCCATCATGTCAGGTGGGCAACAACAACGTACGATGCCAATACTTAATATATTCCCCCGTCACATTTTTAATTGCGGGCATATCTCGAGGCACTAAAAATTCTTGATAAAAGGACAAGTTTCCATAAAATTCTCTTCCATTTATCCAAAAAAGGCAATAGTCTTTTCCAACGCCCATGCTAATGCTAGTAGTAGTTCACTGTCTTGCTACCAGGCAGGAATCACAAATATGTTACCAGTAGCCTACTGCTGGGAGCTACTCTACCTGTTGTAGCCATTGGCCCGTTGACTATCAGAGATGCCGTTTCTTCTGGATCCCGATCCACTGCTGTGTCCGATCCTCATGGGTGGGAGGGAAGGGTCTAAATCACGCCACGTCACCCAGCCTTTAAGAAACTTAATTCGCCTCATTTACTCTCCCTACCCTCATTTACTCTGCCCGCACCAACTCACACTCTATCTCCAGTTCCTTACGCCGGCGACATTTCCGACGAGGATCTTCCGGCACATTCTCTGACTGAAGTGGTCATTATGCCCTTACAACTTCTAATTGTACTTTATCAACTTCTAATTTTTATTTGATTTAGAAAGTCACTATTTATGATTGTCACTAATTTAAAGTGGTCATTATGCCCTTACAACTTTGACAATAAATTTCGTATCTCCCATATTTAGCACCGGTACGAGTGGTTATAGACATACCTCGACTGATATGAAAAATATCAGCCCTAGTTTTTTACATTACATTTAGTTGAGCTTTCCATGATCCACCTTGTTGTCATCTGCACCATGTGCCACTACATAAGATTTTTATCTAATATCCTCTTACCTCAAATATCACCCTCGCAACAAAATTGTTAAATAAACCTTGGAGGATTGAATTGTCTTAAAATTGTTAGAAATAATTCTAAAAATCAAATAAATCATGTTAACGATGCTAACATAATAAAAACAAAATCAAAGAAAAACACGAGAGCACTTACCTCCTAAAGTTATGAGCATGAAAAACACATTTACCTCAGTGCTATTTATCAACACGACATTATTCCTAGCAAATGAGGCACCATTAAGGGTCCAAAGTATTTGTCTTGAACACCTTAGAAATCAGTTACATTGACACTGGCAGTGGCGGAGGGAATGGAGGGCACCGGTGGGCCGGTGCCTACCTGCTTATCCGTGATTTTATATGGTAAATCGTATTCCCAATGAGAAAATTGTCCACCTAAAAATTTAAAAAATACTTAAAGCATATATATTTATTCTGCAAAAATCCTCTTTATTCTCTTATGCTTTGAAAGCCTCAATTTCCAAAACCTTGAAAGTCACATAATGGATAGAACACACCGCCTCCTTGGTCCCTTCATCAGCCTCACGTCGTCAAAGCCATAGTCCACTGCCTCCACCAGTCGGTCTGCCTCTGGCAACCAACATAATCACGTAGAGGGTAGATCCAACAATGCAAGATGGTTGAAGTCATGGTGTATTGCTCGATTCATCGATTCCTCCAGCATTATCGATCATAGTGGTGTATTGCTCTGATGCAGTGATCAACGATGCTCTCGTCATCTTTTCTTTCCAAATTCTCAGTATCTCACCTAATTTTCTCCACCACAATCCCTTTAGCATGAAAATCATGAACCCTAGCTTTTCCCCCCAAATATAAAACTACCATCCTTTCACTGATTAGTGGAATGGCTCCACCACCTCCATGCAAAGTCGTAAACCTTAATCTTCCACTTTGAAAGCTGATGCCAAGGAAAGTGGGTTCGTACTTACGTGGAGGTGCCACAAAGGCTGTTGTCCGTGTCAGCTTCCAAGTATGCAAAGTGAGAGACAGCAAAGACGGAGTAAGGGCTGAGATCAAGGCTTCCCAGACAGGCCGTGAGGAATGGCAGTGCTGCGAAGGCAAAGCTAAGACGAACAGGGTCGGCAGTCGATAGTCCAAGTCAAGGTCCGAGTCGAGGTCCAAGTCAAGGTCCGAGTCGAGGTCCAAGTCAGGGTCCAATGTTACGATCTTAAGTTATGTCTAATTTTGTGTTTCTTTCTCTAGAATCCAAGAGTTCTCTAATTCTAGAGTGAGAAAGTGATTTTCGTGAGAATGAAGAAGAAGTCCTTTTTTGAGTTGTAAAGTTCACTATTTATAGGAAACGGTATGCTTATGTCATAAAGTGTCACATGTCGTCCCCTGGGAGTGACACGTCACCAGGGGGTCCCAAAATACCGGTTCTCCGTTGGACTGTCGGTTCCTAAATTCGCGTTGCCTACCTCGCACAGTGTTGCTCTACCTGTCTGAGAAGACTGACCACACCATGACAACATGATCAGAGTAAGCCCGTTGCTCCAGCCACCGGTCCAAGCCCTTACTGAATCCCACGAGGTGCGTCAAGAGACGCGCAGAGAACCTGACAGCGGTGAGGGTTGCCCATATAGCCAACTGCCAGGCGGACTAGGATTGATGCCCTCCGAGGACCTGCTCCCGTCCCGGAGTGACCCGTGGGTCATTGCCCTGGTGGTGTCGACGATCAGCAGTAACATGAGTGGACATGCTCGTAGCTCAGTGCTCAGAGTCCGCTGCGAGGGGTCCTCGTGCCGGAGCCCCCGTGATTGTGACGGCGATGGCTATAAGGTTGTGAGCCCATCCCGGTGTGAGGGCCGAAGCTAGAGATGTCAAAAGGGCCGGATGGCCCGCGGGCTGGCCCGGCCCGGCCCCTTTTTGGCCCGGGCTGGCCCGACCCGTTTTTGGGCCCGGACTGGCCCTAACCCTTAGGGCTTGGGCCAGGGCCAGGGCCAGGCCGAATTCTTTGAGAAACGGGCCCGGGCCCGGCCCGGCCCTAAAACGGCCCTTTTTTGGCCCGGCCCTAAAATGGCCCGGGTTTGGCCCGGCCCGGCCCCGTTAGCCCCTCCCTAAATTTTTTTTCTTTTCTATTTTTTTTGAAGTCTATTTTATTACATTATTATTTTTTTATATTTTGGATCTTTTTAGTTAAATTNATAGTTTTCGAGGTGTTATTGAATTCATATGATCAGTATTTTCTTTAACATACGCAGAGAAGTATGGGTGTGTGGTGACTGTGACGTGTTTTTGATGATTTCTGAGTGGACTTTCATTTAATGTATTTTATAGAATTTGCTTTGTGTTCTACATCACAAGCTAAGGGAATAATTATAAAAACAATTATCATGTATTCTAAACATAAATAAAAATTATGTATTCTTTTTGTTTCAAACCAAAAGAGGTGAATTGAATTCTAAATTTAATTTCATGAAGTGGGTGACGTGTTAAAGAGCCTTGAAGAATAATCTCATGTTTCTTTAAAGGGTAAATTACATAAAACCCCCTAACGTTTACATCCAGTTCTCACTTAAGACCCTGAGGTTTCAATTTAAACAATTAACACCTCAACGTTGAGAATTGGTTCCAATTGGACCCAAAATCATTTTTCCGTTTAAAAAGGGGTGGACGGTCGTCCACCTTGAGGTGCATTTTAGGTAATCCATATTTGGTGCTCTCTCTCTTTCTTTCTCTCTCTTTATCTCTCTCACACACACACACTAAAACACAGACCCACCCACAGACTGTGGCGCCCCCTTTCCCCCACACCATTCCCTCTAAACATGCCCCCACTCTCAGCATCTTCCCCAATCACAAAGTTCACTCACACACAGGCACAGACACACAACCCACTCACACACACAATCAACCACACACAACTCGGCGAAGCGCCATGACAGCGCCTGACAACCCAACACAAGGTCGCCGTAAGACGACTGGAATTAGATGGAAGAAAATGAATCGCCGGCGCCCCAAATGAAACTGCCGGCGACGAACATGGCAAAGACCAGTGCGGGCCAGCTGAGTAAAACACCAGAGATCTGCTAAGCAAACCCACCGCTGACCTGCTAAAGAAACCAACACTCACTGCGTGCATCACAAAATCAAGCTGTCAACGGGCGATGATCGCGAATCCAAAGAAGGGAAGCAAAACAGAGATTAAGGGTGAAACAATGAAATATAGGACTCGATTGAGGTTGGTGGGAGGGGGGCGAGGGATGCGATAGACATTTTGTGTGCTGGTGGGGGGAGGGTGGGGAGCACCACCGTGTGTGGGTGTATCTGTGCTTCAGTGTGTGTGTGTGTGTGTGTGTGTCTGAGTGAGAGAGAGAGAGAGACCACCAAATATGGATTACCTAAAATGCCCCTCAAGGTGGACGGCCGTCCTTTTAAACGGAAAAATGATTTTGGGTCCAATTGGAACCAATTCTCAACGTTGAGGTGTTAATTGTTTAAATTGAAACCTCAGGGTCTTAAGTGAGAACCGAATGTAAACGTTAGGGGGTTTTATGTAATTTACCCTTCTTTAAATGACCAAAGAATTTGAATGTAACAAGAAAAGATGTTATTTTATCTTCATCGATCTCGTTATTGTTTTTGTTTGATCTACTCTATTTTTCTTTGACATTTACAGGTTTTACACCATATTACGAAAGAGATTGAATTTTGCACTTACAATCAGTATATGTGGGTTAGAACAACTAGTTTTTGTACTTAATCCGTGGTTAATGGTCAATCAACATCAATTTGCCTTTTCGAAAGGGGGTTAATTCGTGAAAAAGTGATTGTATACTCAATGGTCCGTTTACAAAAACTTTGCCCTTTGTTGAAGAAGAAGTCTTTATAATAAAAAGTTGGGAAGAAAGGAAAAAAAAAATTGGATTGGGCCCGGGCCTGGCCCAAGCCCGGCCCTAAATATTGGGCCTAAGCTTGGACTGGGCCCATATATCCCAGGTTTTAGGCCCAGCCCGGCCCGTTTTTCATTTGTGAGGCCCGGCCCCGGCCCGATTTCATTGGAGACCCGCTGGGCCTGGGCCGGGCTGGCCCAAGCCCGGCCCATTGACAACTCTAGCCGAAGCCTCCCCTGTGATTGAGACGGCGATGGCTATAAGGTTGTGAGCCCATCTCGGTACGAGGGCAGGACGGCGATGACTATAAGGTTGTGAGCCCATCCCGGTACGAGGGCCGAAGCCCCCCTGTGATTGAGACGACGATGACTATAAGGTTGTCTAAATTTGAACCTTCACGTGTTTAAATTTGGAGATGTTAGCCACAACAAGAATTAAGGAATGGCAGAGAAGAGAGAGATAAAGAAAGGGACATAAATGTGTCTGAAGTATTCTCCTTTTCCTCCACCTCATTGAAGCCAACAGTACCACCCATCGCTATAACTATCATCACGACGCCACCATCATCGTCATTGATACCATCCGTATCCACTACTGTCAATGGCCATCAACCACCAAAACCATTGATGCCAAGGAAAGTGGGTTCGTACTTACGTGGAGGTGCCACAAAGGCTGCAGTCCGTGTCAGCTTCCAAGTATGCAAAGTGAGAGACAGCAAGGACGGAGTAAGGGCTGAGAGCAAGGCTTCCTAGACAGGCCGTGAGGAATGGCAGTGCTGCGAAGGCAAGGCTAAGACGAACAGGGCCGGCAGTCGATAGTCCAAGTCAGGGTCCGAGTCGAGGTCCAATGTTACGATCTTAAGCTATGTCCAATTTTATGTTTCTCTCTCTAGAATCCAAGAGCTCTCCAATTCTAGAGTGAGAAAGTGATTTTTGTGAGAATGAAAAAGAAGCCCTTTTTTGAGTTGTAAAGTTCACTATTTATAGAAAACAATGTGCTTATGTCATAAAGTGCCACGTGTCGTCCCCCAGGAGTGACACGTCACCAGAGGGTCCCAAAACACCGGTTCTCCGTTGGACTGTCGGTTCCCAAATTCGTGTTGCCTGCCTCGCACAGCGTCGCTCTGCCTGTCTGAGAAGACTGACCATACCATGACGGCATGGTCAGAGTAAACCCGTTGCCCCAGCCACCAATCCAAGCCCTTACTGAATCCCACGAGGTTCGTCAAGAGAAAACGCAGAGAACCTGACAGTGGTAAGGGTTACCCCTGTAGCCAACTGCCAGGCGGACTAGGCGCGATGCCCTCCAAGGACCTGCTCCCGTCCCGGAGTGACCCGGGGGTCATTGCCCTGGTGGTGTCGACGATCAATGGTAACATGAGCGGACATGGTCGCAGCTCAGTGCTCCGAGTCTGTGGCGAGGGGTCCTCCTACCAAAGCCCCTTGTGACTGTGACGGCGATGGCTATGAGGTTGTGAGCCCATCCCGGTATGGGGGCCGAAGCCCCCCTTGTGATTGAGACGACGATGGCTATAAGGTTGTGAGCCCATCCCGGTGCGAGGCCGAAGCCCCCTTGTGATTGAGACGGCGATGGCTATAAGGTTGTGAGCCCATCCCGGTCCGAGGCCGAAGCCCCCCTTGTGATTGAGACGGCGATGGCTATAAGGTTGTGAGCCCATCCCGGTATGGGGCCGAAGCCCCCCTTGTGATTGAGACGGCGATGGCTATAAGGTTGTGAGCCCATCCCGGTACGAGGCCGAAGCCCCCCTTTTGATTGAGACGGCGATGGCTATAAGGTTGTGAGCCCATCCCGGTATGGGGCCGAAGCCCCCCTTGTGATTGAGACGGCGATGGCTATAAGGTTGTGAGCCCATCCCGGTACGAGGCCGAAGCCCCCCTTTTGATTGAGACGGCGATGGCTATAATGTTGTGAGTCCATCCCGGTGCGAGGCCGAAGCCCCCCTTTTGATTGAGACGGCGATGGCTATAAGGTTGTGAGCCCATCCCGGTGCGAGGCCGAAGCCCCCTTTTGATTGAGACGGCGATGGCTATAAGGTTGTGAGCCCATCCCGGTGCGAGGCCGAAGCCCCCCTTTTGATTGAGACGGCGATGGCTATAAGGTTGTGAGCTCATCCCGGTAGTATGCAACATGATTATGGCGCATGAGCACGGTGCTTATAGCACGAGACAATACCTGGTGCCTGGGGCACGTGTTGTGAAAGTGGTGCGGCGACGATCGTCGCGAAGCAATACTTGGTGCCGGGGCACATATCATGAGAATGGCGCAAGGGCGCGGCGACGAACGTCGCGGAGCAATACTTGGTGCCGGGGCACGTATCATGAGAATGGCGTAAGGGCGCGGCGACGAACTTCACGGAGCAATATTTGGTGCCGGGGCACGTATCATGAGAATGGCGCAAGGGCGCGGCGACGAACGTCTCGGAGCAATACTTGGTGCCGGGGCACGTATCATGAGAATGGCGCAAGGGCGCGGCGACGAACGTCGCGGAGCAATACTTGGTGCCGGGGCACGTATCATGAGAATGGCGCAAGGACGCGGCGACGAACGTCGCGGAGCAATATTTGGTATTAGGGCACGTATCATGAGAATGGCGCACGGGCGCGCGTCGGGTGTTCCGAAGACAGGATGTGAGCTAAGTGTACCTGTCATAACAAGATAATAAATGCAACATGCAGTAGTGACAAAGTTGGGGAGTGATGGTATGCGGTTGTTAACGACGGGTTTTTCGGTGGTAGCGTGCAACTTTGGGTGACGGGCATCGCGAGAGCGGTGCGCGGTCACGGACGACGGACGTCCCGAGGTTGATGCACGACGGACGTCGTGAGGTTGATGCACGACGAACGTCGCGAGGTTGATGTACGAACGTCTGTGATCATCGCGGAGGTGCAAAGACTCGAGAAAACAAGTGCACGCGGGAGGGGAGACCATTGGCCAAAATGGGGGGAAGGCCAAGGCTAACCCCTCGTGGAGGCCGAGGCCGACCCCCTAGGCATGTGGAAGGCCGAGGCCGACCCCCTGGGGTTGGCCAAGGCCAAATGGCCAACCCCCATGAAGGAGCCCGAGGCCACTCCCCCCTCTTGGTGAACTTCGGGCGCGCCGACGGTAGGTGGTTTGATGAGCAAAGACAAATCCGAAAGTTGCATTATGACAAGCGTGTCGACGTGAATCGTACCTACATGACGAATGAGCTGTCCAAGTTACGTGCAAAGCGTACGAAGTGAAAAAGTACGGAAAGGGGTTTGCGCAGAGGGGTGAACCACCGGGGGAAAATGGCCGAGGCCAAGCCCTCCAGGAGGCCGAGGCCGACCCCCATGGCCTGGGGAAGGCCGAGGCCGACCCCCTGGGGTTGGCCAAGGTCATTTGGCCATCTTCCATTTTTCGGAGCCCGAGGCCACTTCTCCTTGCCAAGAACTTCGGGTGCGCCGTCGGTAGGTGTTTTGATAAGCAATGACGAATCCGGAAGTTGTGTTACGACGAGCACATTGCCAAGAATCATACCCACATAGCGATCAAGGTGTCAAGGTTACGTACAAAGCGTACGAGGGGAAAGAAGTACGAAAAAGGGGTATGCGGGAAAGGGGTGAACCACCGGGGGAAAGTGGCCAAGGCCAAGCCCCCTAGGAGGCCGAGGCCGACCCTTATGGCCTGGGGAAGGCCGAGGCCGACCCCTATGGCCTGGGGAAGGCCGAGGCCGACCCCTGGGGTTGGCCAAGGCCATTTTCCCCCTTGACCCCGTTTCTCCAAATGCGCCGTCGGCCGATATTTTTGATGAAAAGGTGTTCGGATGGTCTCGGCGTGACGATCGCGCTAGCGTTAGTGACGTCGACGCGAAATAAAATGACTAAGTCACGCACGAAGCACGCGGAACGAGAAAAACACGTGTCTTGGGCGCGCGAGCGCTGACAGGTTTGATGCGTTGAAAAATTGACCGTTGACAATGTCGACGTGTTCGCGGGCCCTTGGGTATGACCAAAATAGGTTGGGAACAGCCATTAACTACACATGTTGACATAAGATCTACCACCAACCGCCAAACTCCATTAATGCACTGCTGACAACACCAATAGCACAAACAGTCACCTCAACGCGATGCCAATGCCAACGTCAGCACGCTATTATCCACCTCCGCAAACAAAATCAAATCCAGAACCAAGTCAACCACCGCTGGCGTCTCTTTCTCCCTCCCCCCATCTCTTTCTCTCAATCTCTCTGTAAAATGAACAAAAAATCAAGGAAAAGGGGGCTATTGATTGGTTATGATAGTGAGGCAACATCTCTCTCATCTCATAGCAGCAGCGACAGAGTGGGTAAAGTATGGGTGATGGCGGCGCGACAACGGCAATAGATGTAAATGGCAGCTTATTACAACAGTGGAGCCACTAAAGAAAGAGGTGATGGAGGCATTGATGGCGACGGCAGCGTGCAGTAAAGGTGGTTAGAGATGGCGGTGGATAGGTGTGGTTAGGGATGGTGCTGTTGGAACCGGGGGTGATGGTGGTTCAGAGATGGTTGTGGTGAAATCGGGCTGATGGTGGACGGTGGTGAGTTCGTGGCCGATGGAGGTGGTTGTGATGAATTTGAGGGTGCTCAACAATCACGATGACAATGTTGATCTTTCTGATTGGCAGGGGAGATGGAAAATGAGAAGGAGACGGATTGTGTGAGAGCATTTTGGGCCAAAATTGCTACAGTTGCTAACTGCCCCTCTTTTGGGCGATTAGCCAAAATTCTAAAAATAAAATAAAAGGAGAGCTCAACCGTCCATCCAACGTGGACGGCCAGATCACAGCTGGGAAAACAAGGCTTTTTTCAGCATTGGGTGTGGATCGGCCTCCATATATACATATACGTAAGCATGTGTGTGGGGGTGTCAAAAATGGTTATTGTACTTGATGCTTATTACAGTTTTACATAATTGTATATATAATTCTATCGTAACTGGTTAATGTACTTAGCAAATTAATTCTATCGTAACTGGAGTTTTACCAATTGCTGTTAACAAACTCGGGATGTCTTGGCCATCATTTAGATGTCATGTCCATTATATATAATATATTTTCTACTAATCCAATTGACCCAAGTTGTTGTCCTTGTTATTCTTATAATTAGTTCAAATTATGTTAGCTATAGTAAATCCTAATTGTGTAACTACCTTCCCTTTTCGAAATGTGATACTGTTATGTGGTGATTGTGGTCTAATCAGTATTATGGTACAATGCATTATACATGTTTAAATTCAGTTCAGATGTAGGATATCTACACAGAATGAAAAACTGTTTGGGGTTTTGGGTTATTGGCTGCAAAAAATTGCCCTTCTAGTGCGCTGAATTAATGAACAGAAATGGCATGTCATCCAGGTTGGTTGGTGGTTTAAGGGAAGCTTATGCGGCTGCAAAGCCCTTGCTTCTCTCGATGGGCCAAAAGACAATTTATTGTGGTGGAGCATGCAATGGTTCGGTATGTTCTTGCACATTCTCTGACTGAAGCATATTGTAAAACCTTATGCAGACTTGATTATCGGATTTGATAGGCGCTTTTTCGGTTCTTGCTTTTTCTACTTTTATGTATGGTTATGGAAGAAGGGTCCAAAGGTTGGAAATACAATCTTACTTCAGCATGCATATTTATATGAACATTTTACTATGTGGGTATTCAGCTCACACCTCACGGACAGATTCCCATCTTTTTGACTACCGGCATGAATTTCAATCCTTTTCGTAAGCTAAAAATTTTACAGCTTTTTCTCAATCCCTGCAATAGCTATGACATGAAGATTTAGCTCTCTCTTTGTTTCTTTACGTTCAACACTTAAATTGAGTCAAGTTTGTTCATGTGGAAACTTTGTCAACTGCTCTCTTGCACCAGCGTTCCATTTCTATTCGCTAGGAAGATGTTTTCCCCATTTCATCAAATCGTAACTGGTGTGTAACAAATGACATTAGAAGGATCATTGCTTATGAAGCCTAACCTGGTTTTATACTAGATGTTATAGATTTCTTAATGAGGACTTGCAGTTCCTCATAGCTAATGTGCACAGCTCTGCCAACCTGGAAGACATGATGAAAATAAGCCTTTACTGACAATAGGTCCACCGCGCAAGTCTTAGCTCAAATGTTATCAGTAAAGTTTTATTTGAAGAAACTGTATTTGGATATCTGTTGTCACACACAGGGAGATGAAAAAGATAGCATAAAATGGAATTTAAACTTCTTTTCGTGGTTACTCCCTCTGTAATCCTCATCTGGGTGTGGCCTTTGTAATAGCTAAATAATAAGTCTGTGCCTAGTATTTCACCCTGTAAATAACGTCCCTGGGTATTCAAATCATTTGGCTTGGTATTTATGCTAGGTGGCAAAGATATGCAATAATTTGGCGATGGCTGTGAGTATGCTTGGGGTATCGGAAGCCTTTGCTCTTGGCCAGTCATTGGGAATTGCAGCTAGTACTCTTACAAGTATATTCAGTTGTTCCAGTGCCTCGATGTTGGAGTAGGTAATGTTGTCTCGTAATTGATATCTTACTGGAGTTAACGTTATTAGGTAAACCAGGAAGTACGTGGAGTAGGTTTCATCACGTCATTGTTAATATACTAGTGGAGTTCACATTCTTAGTTTACGATACTACTTTGTTCCCCTTGATTGGAAGCTACAAATTGCATGGTAGCTGCATTTAATTGCTTGACCATTACCTAAGTATCTTAAGGGTTGGGATTTTATTTGTTTAGCTGTACGGGGTAACAAAACAGGATGAAGTTTGAATTTATGTACTCACTACCATTGTATCAAAGGCTCTCTGCTAGGTGCCTAGGCACCCTTGCTGTGCCAAAACATTCAGGTCATTGACGCCTCAGGAAGGAAGTTACACTTCACAACTCGAGTTTAGAAAATTTCACAAACTTGAGGTGATAAGAAAACAGAGCTAATGAAATTATGAGCCTCCGGAGAAGCTGAGGTTCAGTTATCATGTCCAAATGCGGTGATTAAAGAACTACCCTAGGTATTTAATAAAAAAATTTGTTATGACCCAACTTTTGAAGAATTATGAGTATAGACTGCCAAAATATGTGATGTTTCAAATATACCCTTGCTTTAAGGCACACGACTAGGCAGCCAGGTGCTTGCCTAGGTGCCAACGGTCAACGCAGAAACATTTTATTGTCTAATGAAACTACATTGCTTTTTCCATTTTTTACCTAGTTGCTGCCGAGGCCCTAAGGCATTGGCTAGCCCAAACACCACCTAGGCAGACCAAGCTCCTGATTATTATGTTCTACTGCTGTGCCATCTGAAAATTTTAATTTTTTTCAAGCGGATGTATTTATTGAATTAGCGATTATTGTACTCGGTGTATTGACATGAGATTCTGCATTGGTGTGTTTTGGTAGGAGTTGGTGTGTATTAGAGAATTTGGTGTGTTGTGGTGTGGGCAACACCTTGATGGATTAGCCAGTGTACATATGCATATGTAGTCTGTATTTGTATCTGTTTGTGCACTACATGTGTGGCTTTGCTCATCTTTTAGTTACCCTATGCTCATGTTCAATACTATATGACTTTTCTACACTGTAACTGAAAGTGATTTCTGGTTAAATCTAATCGAATGGGTTGCATTGATACTCTTCTCCATATTGTCATCGAACTATCTGTATTCATTTTGAAGTTTCTCGGAAGTTTATCATCGAACTTAATATGTGAATCGTTTCGCAATTCACTTCTTTGATCCTTGAGCGACCTTATTGAACTCTCAAAATGTCATCCTGATTTGTTCCCTTTTTGCAGGTAATGTTCACTAGTAGATTGCTTGGGGAGGAGCTAAAGCCTGAGTGAGAAACTGGAGTAGTTTATCGCTGTTTTTGAATAGTAGATCCCCTGTTTAGGAAAACTTTGTTTAGTATTTCTTTTTTGAGAACTTAAGTTGGTCTTTTCATCTATGACTGTTTATTGCAAAGAAATTAAGGTATTGAATTGGTTAGAAGCTCTAACCTTTATTGAAATTTATTTATAGAATCAAGATTATTTGTGTCATTTAGTGATCAATCGATCGAGTGATATTCTTAATGCTCCGGATTTTCGGGTCGTTACATATGTCCACCTCATTTGGTATAATCTTTATTCATTTGTGGTTGTATATTTTTGTTTTTGATGGATTTTTTTTTTTATCATTACTACTAGTTGTTATGAACCTATGGTCATGTTTAGACCTTAATTTATATGCTTAGAAGAACACTTGTTCCAATTGACAAGCATGGACTCATTGTGTTATATGGAAAACATGTGAGAGGTTACTAGTTAGTGATTAACGATGTGTGACTGATGATGTATTAGATAGCTGACCACATTGAACGATGGATAAAAGTTGTAGATTGAGAAGATCATGGTTAAAGTTTTATATGAAGTTTGATTTGATGCCATGCCAGGTTATCAGTATGTCTATTGCGCTCAAATGTTACAAAGTATGCAAATAGATACATAATGTTGATCATACTTAGTATATAAACCCTAAAATATATAAAGAATTGTCGAAGTAAATAACTGGTACACACACACGCACACACATATAAGTATCCATAAAGAAACATGGAGAACCTGATCAATTGCCATTAGCAAAGGTATGTGACACACACTTGCTACCAATGTCGTAAGCTCCATTAGCTTCTCAATCTATGCTCCTGACGATGGCCCAAACATCTTACTATTTGTCGAAATGCCCTCGTATGACTGGGCTCTGTGGTGAAGAACATTTTGATCACGATGCTTATTAATCAGTTTACACTGATTCATAGATAAAAACAGGGGCGAATCCAGAAAGCCAATTCGTGGGGGGCCAAAAAGGCATAAAAAATTTATGGCTAACATAACAGAATTAAGAAAGTTCAACTTCACATAAAACATTAAAAATAAAAAAAACTTTAAAATTAGAAATAGTTCATTAAGGTTTCACAAAATAAGAAAACATAAGAAAAAGTAACTATATACGTTGATGGTCAAAGTGGAACTCAGCGTTCTATATAGTCACGAAAGTCGTCAATGATTGAGTTTATAGTAAACTTCTCTAAAATATGTCTCTAAATTTGCACAATCAAAATACTTGGTGAGAAAATCATAATCCAACTTACTTTGGAGTTGAGTTTTGACAATATTCATAGCAGAAAATGCTCGTTCAATATAGTGATTTAAATACAGAATAAATTGCTCATTTGACTACTAATAATTTGATTTTACAATTCGTAGTGATTTATTTAACTGGGTAAGTTTAGTCAATAATGAATTACTAATCTTTCATGAAAGAAGGTTAACTCTTATGGTATAAATGTATTACTAAAAACCCGGAGTGTGAACATTAGCCGCCCATTCAGGATTTGGAACGAAGTGTTATTTTTTGCATCATAGTTGAGTTGGCCTATTGACTTGTTAGGGAGGGCATTAAAGGAAAATGTTGGAACTTAAGTGTATTGGTTGAGTTGAGAACTTAACGTGCTTGGCCACCATATTACTCAATCTTTGGTGATCCAAAAGAAGATTAATTTAGTGCTAACGAGCATTTCACTCTTGCGGTTTTGGTAATGCTGCTGGGAACTAATAATGCTCTGTTATTCTACTCTTGGACTCTACTTATAAAATGACAAAGGCCACTACTAGTACACCTTATATTTTTTGACCACACCTTCCTGGCTCACTTGTCCACGCCACCATGTTGCATTCATATATCTGTGACTATGTCAAGTTTACTTTTAGAATGATGTTTACACGCATTTATTTTCCCCTTTGTTGTCTTTCCACAATTTTTTTTTGTGAGTTCTTATTGCAATTAAACACCGGAAGTTCACAATGGTAACTACTACTGTACTACATAGAGCAAATCAAACTGTTGATTACAAAATATCACTTTATTGCAAAAGGGATGTCAAAAGTCGATCTTTAACTGTATTTTGCTTTAAATTTTAATCAATGCATTTAAAATTAACTAGTACAATGGTAATGTTGGGTGATTCTAGTCCTAGACAAGGAAAACTTCTTAAACTCATTGAGGTTGAAATAGTAAATATTGCTCCAATAACTTAGTACTATATAAAGCTTGAAAAACTTATACAATCTCAAAAAAGCTCTTCATTTGCATCATATATATTATTGTAAGCAATATAAAGTATTCTTTGTAAAGTTTAAGTATTTCACAAAGAATTTATTGTACGAGAGCTGGAGCTACAAGTCCCATAGAGCTGTGAACATGGGTGACAAGTTGTAGTTCTAGCTAGCAATTCTTTAGGACTTAAAACCTCCTCATTCAAGATTTTCTTGAACTTGCATCATTATCCAAAATAAACTTGAGAACCTCTATGACTTCATCAACTCTTTGACTTCTACTTACTTTTCAATGGTAGCTCTAGAACAAATGTCAACAGGATATTAGGTACAAAAGTCACACAATCTTCTCATGTAGGCATGTCTTCAGGCAAAGAGCAACAAAAGTAAGTGAATGCTTGATAGTAGTTACCCAAGACATACGACGGGAGATATATTAAAGTTCTCATTGCTTGAACTCGAAGATTGTTGTATAGTTACTTTTTGCGGAGAACTCCAAAGGCAAGATCCTCCAAAAGGGTAAAGTTTATGTCAAAAAAATATGCATCGGTACCATATGATTGGATGAGACCTAAGCTTACAAGTAATGTTAATGATAACAACACATTGTTTATTTTTCTAATGTGTGCTTTGAGTGGATGCTTATTTGGTATACTCATACTTACTCATGAAGACACGTTGAGAACTTGAAAAATTAGAATGAAATTGAGAAAATCCCAAAAGAAACAAGAATATGGAGCAAATATTTTTCAGGGAGCATGCAAAAAAGACTAGGTTATTTCAAATGTATTTGAATTTTTATTTTGTAGACAGTCTTAGGTTGATGCATAAGTTGATGACTTTGCCCTCGATTAACCCTAGGTTTTTTTCTTTACTTCGGGAGTTTTTGGTAAAAAAGTGAGCGAAAATTCATAAAAACATCTTCAAGATGCCAATAAGTTAATCTGCAGTCGTTTGTAAGAGAGCAGCGACTCGAGCTCATACAGTTGTAGTGAGTTAACTTACTTACAAAATTCTGTAAGTTTAAGTATACTGTAAGTTACAGACTCGGAGAAAACGATTAGTTTTTTAAAATCTCTTCTTTCGACAACTTTAATTGTCATGTTTAGTCTCCTTGCTATAAATATGTTTACACTATGGCAACCATCATCAAAGCTCATTATACACTTTCTCTCTTAAATTTTGTGATTTCAGTCTTTATGAGCAAACCATTTTTTTAGAAGCATTTTTCATATCATCAATTCTCTCATCTATGTATTGTACTAGAGCTTTATTTGTACTAATTTACTTTCAAGAGGATTTCTTTGTAAACAATTGATCTTTTTAAAAGGATTGTGATCAAGACTTGAGTTTGTTCAAGTTTTTAGTGAGCTTTTATGGATTCAATGCTTGTGCTTCGTTTGGTGATATCCTCAAGCATTTGTAAGAGTTTTGATCTTCACCAAAAAGAAGATTGTATCCATGTGAGTTCTAGTGCTCTTTAAAGGATTTCCTTGAAGAGGGGGATATAGACTTGGTGATAGTTCAAGCTTAATCATTTTGAGGTACATGCTTGTCACTAGTTTAAATTCTCCATTAATTTTTAGAAACATATTCAATCCCCCCCCCCCCCCCTTTCCCGCGGTTGTTTTATTGGTTTCCTTAATGTTTGTCTTGGTCATGGTCTGATGTGCAATTCAACTAGTTGACATAAGTTGCATTTGATAATACACATTGCATCATTGAGCATGATTTGCATCATGATAGTGCTCTTGTTACATTCAGGGACGATAATACTAATATCGTAGATGTGGATAATTTTTAAAAGTACTAGTGAGATGTGTTTAGCAGCTACTCAAGGCGAGATCTGGTTGTGGCATAGACAACTTGGACAATATTCATATGGACCAAATCAAAAGGCTCACAAGCAAGGCATTGATAAAATGTTTTTGTTTTCCAAAGCCAAGGTTTTAAGAAGGATGGGTTGTGTGATGCATGCAAAGTTGTTATGTAACATAAAACTCCATTTTCTCTTGCACATGAAGTGAGTACTTCTAAATTTCTATTTGATCTTGATTTGTTTCGTCCCAGAGGCATGCTAGTTTAGTGGCAAGCATATGCCATAGTCACTATAGATGATTTGTCAAGCTTCACATGGGTGCTATTTTGATGACACATGCAAGAAACTTTGGATGTATGAGTAAGGAGTTCCTAATAAGCATGATGGGTAAATCCGTATTTTTTTCTTCTGAAAATATATATTTTTCATATTTTTTAAAAGGTGAAAATGAAAACGAAGGAATTGGAAATCACAAGATGCGCTACTGTTAATTAATTCCATTTTCCAACATTTTTTCATTATTCAAAGGAGTGGTGGTCAACTCAGAGAAGGTGATAATGATATTTAGAAAGAAATAATAAGTAGTTTAGCAAACAGTAAATTTGGTGTCTCCAAAACAGGACTTTTAAATATTGAATAATGAGAATAAAAACGATAAAGATAATAACAAAAAGGATTAACACAAAAAAAAAAATAAAGGGCTCATTATAACATTATTTTGAAGACCTAATGTTTTGTCACTTGAAAATCAAGCTCTTTCGTTTATTTTCTTAACGCTTTTGGATAACTGAGTGTTGGGGTTCAATTGGCCAAAAAATGAAGACCAGGGTTTAAGTAAAACGGGGGCAAACTTTGGGGTTGAATTGGTAGTTAAAGAGGGTAAAGGGTTTGCATACCAATTTAACCCCAAAGTTTCCTCCACATTTCACTTAAACCACATTTCAGTTAAACCACGGTCTTAGGGTTCGTTTGACAATTTTTTTTTTTATTTTCAGTTTTTAAAGAGCAGCTTAATTTTTTTTTATATAAAAACAAGTGGGTGTTTTATAACCCCTTTTTTTTTTAGGTTTTTTTTTTTTTGGTGTTTGGTAACCCTTTTTATTTTGTTTTTTTTTTTTTGGTGGTTTGCAGTGGCGGTGGTGGGGTGCTGCGGTGGTGGCCGGTGGTGGTGGTGGTGGCCGGCGGCCGGAGGTGGCTGCCGGCGGTCGCCGGCGGTGGTGGCCGGCGGCCGGAGGTGGCTGCCGGCAGTCGCCGGCGGTGGTGGCCGGCGGCCGGAGGTGGCTGCCGGCAGTCGCCGGCGGTGGTCGCCGGCGGCCGGAGGTGGCTGCCGGCAGTCTCCGGCGGTGGTCGCCGGCGGTGGTCGCCTGAGGTGGCTGCCGGCGGTGGGAGGGTGGTGGTGGTGGTCTAAGAAAAAAAAACCAAAAGTGAAAAAAAAAATCAGTTTCTGGAGTTTTTTTTTTTACTCTTTTTTACTCTTGAGTTTAAAAACTGGTTTTTAAACTGAAAAAAAAAATGGTTACCAAACGCTCCTTTTTTTTTCAGTTTTTAAAAACTGAAAAAAAAAGAGGAAATTTTTTTTGTCAAACCTAGCCTTAGTTTTAGTGAATCGAATCCCAACCTGTTATCATTTTTTTCAATTAAAAACAACCACCCACTAAAGTTAAGAAAAGTAACTAAACGAGCTTAGTTTAGAAAAGGGTGGCCATATTGGAAGAGGAGATGTTGCTTTCACCAAAACAAAGCCTACTTTGAAACAATTGTACTATATGTGCCTAGAATGTATGTTGCTTTGGCAAAATTTTAACGTGCTTTAGTATTAGAGTTAGGGCCAGTTTGACAAAAAAATTTTGCTCTTTTTTTTTCAGTTTTTAAAAACTGAAAAAAAAGGAGCGTTTGATAACCATTTTTTTTTCAATTTTAAAAACCAGTTTTTAAACTGAAGAGTAAAAAAAAAAAAAAAAACTGGTTTTTTTTTTTTAGACCACCACCACCACTCTCCCACCGCCGGCAGCCACCTCAGGCGACCACCGCCGGAGACTGCCGGTAGCCACCTCCGACCGCCGGCGACCACCTCCGGCCGCCGACGAACACCTCCGGCCGCCGGCGACCACTGCTGGAGACTATCGGCAGCCACCTCCGGCCGCCGGAGACTGCCGGCGACCACCGGTAGCCACCTCCGGCCGCCGGCAACCACCGCCGCTCCGGCCGCCGGCCACCACCGCTACACCCCACCACCGCCACCGCAAACCACCAAAAAAAAAGTCAAAATAAAAAGGGTTACCAAACACAAAAAAAAAAAAAAAAACTAAAAAAAAAGGAGTTATCAAACACCCACTTGTTTTTATAATAAAAAAAAAAATAAAACTGCTCTTTAAAAATTAAAACCCAAAAAAAAAAAAATTAACAAACGAACGCTTAGTCTCTTAAAATTCTACAATACAATTGGCGTCAAAAGCAATGCTCCACCCCCCCCCCCCCCCCCCCCAACCGCCTCATCCTCCTCATCATTTCGCTATACAACTATTTTATGATGCACCTGGCACATAACCACCACCCAATCCCTGATTCCACCCACATCAGCTTACCCCCTTTATCATCATCTTCCTTAAACCTTAAAATCTTGGATGAACCAAGTCGTTTCAGCGCATCCGGGGGAAGCAAAGCCCCACATCCAAACCACCTGATTATATGAGCTTCGAGATTTGCAATCTGACCGTAAGCAAGTGGTACTCCCAGCATGGGCTTAATTGATTTGAGCGGTGTTGGCTTGAGCGACAATAATATGGTTTGATCGACATCGATGAGTTGGTTGGTTAACGGTGGTTCGCCTTCGATGGGTTACGATGATTCAAGATCAACTTTTACCTTTTAGTATTATGTTTAGGAATTCAAACAATTTATCTTAAAACCCCAAAAAGTTTTGAAAATTGAAAAATAATTTTATTAATGCCAACGATGGCACGATTCAAGCACTGCATATGTGTGAGTTCTTGTTAGAGGCGAGCCAACGGGTGGCCCACCTGCTATTCCGATATCCCCCCCCCCCTCTTATATGGTATGTTTAGCTTATAATGACGAAAGTGATCTCCTAAACTTTTTAAAAATACTTGAAAGAGATATCTTGTTGGTCATTTCACGTGTGAAAGTACCTAAATATTCGATGGATACTTAAAAGAAATGTTCTTTTAATCATTTTAATGCTAATGTTACAAAAATAAACACAAAAAAGAGTTCAAACTCCAAACAAATAAAGACAACATTTAAGACAATATATATTACACTGGAGAGCTCACATGTTTTTTCCTCTCCCTCTTCCAGCAACTGGAGACAATCTTTTTGACAATTTCGTACTTATAAAGTTGTTGTACACCTTAACGACTCTGCCACTAGTTATTGTGTGAGTTCTTAGTTACCACCCAATTTCACTTGAATACTGTTGGGCTGTGTTTGGCGACAAGGATAAGGGTTCCGGATAGGACAAGATAAGAGCGGATAAGGTTCCGGATAGGACATGACGAGTTATACCGTCGGATAAGCCCGGATAAGCAAAAAATCATATCCAGCGTTTGGACCACGTCCGGATTATAAGTCGGATTATATATATCTGCGAGGTGAGAAGCAACCACCAAATTCACCGGCCGATTCTGCCTGAACCGTGACGGCTGAGACCCAAATGATACAACCACCAAACCGCCGTCACCTACGCCGACGACCACTACACTTCCGACATCACCCATTTTCCCTGCAACCGACCACCATCGCGGCTGATCTACCACGACCCAAAACCGCCGTAAACTTCAAACAGCCACTCGACAACATCCCCCGCCATTCCTTTCCTCAACGCCGCCACTGCTCTTCTCCGAACGTCGCAGACCATCTACTCCATCTTCTCCGATCTGTCGACCATTGATCAATTGCAGATCTGTCGACCACCAATATTGACGCCGGCAACCAAAAGTAGTTATCCGTACCCCGCACCGCAAACTCCCACCGGCAACCACCATACCCCGCACCGCAAACGCACTCCTACTTCGGCTGATGGTCGTCGGCGTAGGCGTCGGAAGTGTGGTGGTCGTCGCCGCAGCTGTGGTAACGGTGTTGACGGGCTGGAAAGAGGAAGAAAATTGGGTGGGTCCCATTTATTTTAGTCCAAACCCATCAGGATTATTTCTATACCACCCCCCATGGTACAGAATTATCCCACTCTAGTGGGATAAAACATGTCCGACGGATATTATATATGACCTTTAAATGTGCGGCCAAACGCCTGATATGCTTATTTTTATCTTATCCGGGGGTCTTATCTCGCGGGCCAAACACAGCCTTGAAGTACAATGGTGTACTGAGCCGAGCTTTTGACCCTTTACCCTTTTTATTTTCCCACTCCTCTCTCTCTCTCTCCCCTCTACCCTTTTTATTTTAGGCTAATTACACCTATGTCCTTGAGGTTAGGGGTAATTACATTCAAGGACACAAAGTTTCAAAATGTAACATTCCGTGACCAAAAGTGTTTCAAATGTATCACCCGTGTCCATCCGTCAGGGTTCTGTCCAAAAAGTGTATTTTTTATGATGTCATCAATACGTATTTTTAAAATGACAATACTGCCCCTTGTACTGTAGATACTGAATATTTTAAAAAAATTAAATTAAGATTTCAATTTGCAAATTAGGGTTTTGAAACCCTAATTGGTGTTTCCCTAAAACCCTAATTTGAAAAATGAAACCCTAATTTGAAAAATTAGGGCTTTGAAACCCTTAATTTGCAAATTAGGGTTTCAACAAAATCCTAATTTGCAAATTAGGGTTTCAAAACCCTAATTTGCAAATTAGAGCTTCAATTCAAAAGGGGACGCTGAGAATTAGTGTCAATCGTTGGAGCTTCTTTGCCCTTGGGTTCAGATTGCTTTTACTAGAAATTCAAGGAATTCGCAATTGGCAAGGCTTTTATCTGAACTTCTTGTGGCGCGAGAGGAGATGAGTCCGGTGGAGGAAGAGGACCAGCCTGCCAGGGGCGGAGGCGGCGTTGGGCGATGCGGGGGAGGAAGGCGATCGAGTGGAGGAGTACGGCGCGGTGGACTCGATCCTGGCCTATGCCAGGCGACTGAGCGGGACGTGTTCAACACC